>VBRH01000681.1:58695-74668 GCA_014578085.1 Cardamine resedifolia | reverse complement strand
AAAAAAAAAAAAAAAGACATTTTCAATTTATTCCTTAATTATATCTTTCCTAAAAAGGAAGTACAATATGTAGGGATGACGGATCCTCCAAATCTTCCAAATATGCTCAAACTTTGTGTAAAAAAATTTGGACTGGCCTTATGCGAAATTGATTCGTTGAATAACGAAAATAATAAAATGGGCCGGAAGTAACAAACACATTCACCATACAACTACGTATCAATTTCTTTTGTATGTAGAATGGAACCAGTACACCTGAACACGAACGCTAGCATGATTAGTGATTAGTGATTACCATTTAAGAAATAAAATATAACAAAACTGAAGATGCTTCTCTGTAGATCTTGTACGATGTTCTCAAATCTTTCGGTTAGAGATCGGATCAAACCACATAACACATGCTCCCTAGTCGCGTTTATATAATAAACTGCTAAAGATTAGTATTTAGTCTAGTGATGTACGTGGTCGATGTGCTCTTCACATGAATGCATGATTAGAGCAAATGACTTCAATTAAATCACATAAACATCTCATGTCTCTTTATTTATTATCTCTATTGGTGTTCCGCCAGCAGTTAGTATTATTATTTTTTATCAAAAAAAAAATATTAATTTATACATAGATGCAAAGTATTATTGATCCAACGATTGATTTATAATTCAATACATTGAGCGAATTTGTAGCTACAATGTTTCAAACCAGAAAACATGCACTACTGATGAAATCATCTTTTTAACATGTACTTCAATTTTTCTTAGTGGATATTATTACTGCCCTTTACACGTAAATATGTAATATGTGAAAATATATTAAAAAATAGCTGAGAGATAAGATATGGCAATGATCAAGTACAATGTATCAAATGATACCCTCGGTTATTAATAATTGTGGTACCATGTAGATTCAAATACTACACTATTATCAGATGCCATTTCTAACAAAAAGGTAAAAGATAAACAGAAGGAATCACTTGGTGATATAATATTACTTTTCTTTGCCTCTGAATCTCTGAATGGATGGATGTAGTAGATGAGACGGACAAAAACATTAGCGGACTGAACCATCTAGTTTTTGGGACGGTTTATAGCCCGTTGCGGTTTTAGTTTATTTCTTTAGAAAAGCAGACCGCAGTTGGTCCGTAACGGTTTTTTTTTTTCATCCATACAACTGCAGACTAAAACTTGTAAATAGTAAAAAAAACGGTTTAATCCGCAAATGGTTTTGTCCATCCGTTGCATCCATCCAAAGCCTTAATATTCTACTACCATAGAAAAAGTTAACAGTTGTTTTACAAAAAAAAAAAAAAGTTTAAAAAGAAAAATGAATGTTCTTTTTTTAGAGTATATATTTGCACTCTATGATAATGAAAAAAACGATTTCAAAAGAAACAACAATATTAATTTTGACACCAATGAACAGAATCTATGAACAACATTGGTGTAAATAAATTTATATTCAATAAATCTTTTCTAATTGCAATTTTTATTTTCTTAGGAAAAACTTTTTATTTACCTAATTCAAAATTAATTTTATTATAATGTACTAGTTTACAAGTCTAGGTCCTCAAACTGATCGCCGTTCAGTGTATTCGTGCGAGTTGCAGCATTGGTGTAAGGCACATTCTTGATTAAATAATTTTTCATCTTTCAAACAGTTAAAAATAATAATTAAAGTTGGTTAGATTCAACTCATCATTAACATTTTGATTGTATATATTATTTGTTTTATATGGATTATGCTGAACACATCAACAATAGTTTATGTTGCATAAAACTGCCCAGCTACATACATTTAACTATTTAAGCATCTTTACTAACGAAGACAACTATAATGGGTAATTTATCTTTTTATATTGATTTTGGCAAATAGATTGAAATCTCAACATTACTTTTCTAGTTTAATTTGTTCTTCGTCCTTTATCTTTCTTTTAGCTGTTTTTTCCCTTTTTCTTTTTGTTTTTTTTGTGAAAACCTATAACAAAGACACAACAGCTGATTAATCCCTCCATCTTTAATTGTCTCCTTCGTAAGAAAATCTACAAAAGAAGAAAAAAAGCTGAAGCTGCCATTTTTGACTTGAGAATCTTCATTTTTCTTCCTCTACTTTGACTTAATCTTCTTCATTCTGCATTCTTTATATCCCTTATTCAAATCTTCAAGTTTCTTTATTCTTTTTCCCGGGCTTTGGTTCTTGAACTATATCAGACGAGAGAGAGATATCGAGAAAGAGAGATTATGGCTATTGATGTTTGCTGTTCGGAGGCTTCTGGTTCTGGAATCAGTCCAAGAATCTCTTTCTCCTACGATTTAGACTCAACGGACGACGGTGAAGTTAGATTAGACTCAACACTTCTTGATTCAGGTTCGGAGTTTGACTTCTGCTTTGGTTCGAGTTGCTCTGTTCAAGAAGTGTCTTCAGCTGATGAAATCTTCTCCAATGGCAAGATTCTTCCCGTCCAGATCAAGAAAGACCAATCTTTTCCTCAGACAACAACCTTTCGAGTTCAAAGATCTGCTTCTCTCTCGTCATCATCTTCTTCTTCCTCTTCTTCTTCTTCATCCTCATCGAGAGCACCAGAAAAGAAGATCATGAGACTCAAAGAGCTTCTACTGAATCCTGAATCTGATTTCGAAGACAAGCCAAGAGGACTGTTCTTGCAGCTTAAGAGAAGCATAAGTCTCAACTACGACAAGAGCCGAAACAGCAAAGGACTAATCAGATCGCTTACTTTCCTCTCACGAAGCAACTCCACAGGATCTGAACCAAACCCTAAACTTAACTTGCTCCCCAAGGAAACACATCACCCTCACAAAACTCACAATCTTCCTAAACACACGCCTCTCTTAAGAAGATCATCTTCGCTCTCAGCTTCATCAGTCCCTTATCATCACTCTAAGAAGCCACTCGGAAGAAACAGTTTCGGAAACGGAAATGGTGGAATTCGAGTCAGTCCGGTTCTGAATTTCCCACCGCCGACGTTTATCTCCAACGTCGCCGACGGATTCTTTAGCATTGGGTCACTCTGTAATGGTAAGACCAATAGAAAGACAAGATTATGAAAACATCTTTTGTTGTTTTGTGGCCGGAGTGTAAAAAATATTCAAACATAAATTGTCTTTATTTTTTTTTGTTCTTACTGTTTGTATGATGATGTATTATCGACAGCACATGTGAAGATTAGACAGCATGTGGGTTTTGTCTGTAATTTCAAAAACCAAAACGCAAGAATAATTTACAAACTAGGTGTAGCAGAAGATTAGGAACGGTTGGTTGATTGGATCTTTGGGGTAAGATTAGAGTTACATTATTAACACGTGTAAATAAATTTATCAAAAATAAGATATATGTAAATTAAAATGGTTCGTCGTGGTGATATAACTGATGATTAGTAATTAATGTATAAATTTTTTTTTTAGAGAAAAAGACAATACTAGTAGAATATGTCCATGACCATGCATGTTCTTGGGTTGACTTTGACTGCTATTTTACGTCGCTCGAGAGGTCGTAATAGAGCTGGGCCGGAGCTAGGATTGTTAGACTGGGGTTTAGTAATTAGCCACGAGTCTATTAAGGAAAGAATATAATATCAATCCCTTTGATTTGATACATCAAATCTCTGTAATTGCTCATATTATAATTGTCTCAATATTCTCTTTAATTATAGCATATCCTCAATACTTTGTATATAAGTTGTATTCGTGACATCCAATAGAATTAAGCTTCATTCTCAATAGAGTCAACATTGATATATCTTTTTGTTATGTGTTTTTAATCTTTTCTTTTCAAGGTGATATATAATTAGTTAACTGTATATATCATCCAATCCAACAAATCAATTTGGAGTAAGAGGATTAATAAACAAAAACATTAGAATTTGATACAGCTTTTGAAAGAGGAGAAAAAGGGCCAAAGATACTCATAGATTAGATCAAATTAATGGATTTAATTTTCAGGACGAGTTCTCTGATGATCCAAGTGGTCTTTTTGGTTGTTAAACATAATTCAAAGGCTTGTGATAACATTGGAAACAAGAGGGAACAAATTAAGTGAATAAGAATTAAGCCTTGACAACGTTTAGGGTAGAGAAATAGCAAATCGGACAAAAGATAATGGTGGTAGGCTGATAGCTTTTGGTGTTGGACAGTCGGTGGAGAAAATTTCGGTGAAATCATATAGAAGAAGGCAGAGAGAGAGGGCAAACTAAACTTTCCATGCAAATTTGATTTTGGGCTAATCACAAGCCATATAATCGGTTTGATCTAATCCAATCACTGTTGATATATCTGCTAGACACATCATACTAGTTTGGGACAGGATGATATAACATTTTTTGGACTAAAAAACTTAAGTAGTTATATATAGGGCATTGAAATTCTCCATACTATTTAGAGATACTAAATTTACCAAAATTCCTAACAAGTTGTTTTTTCCTTAGCTATAAATAGTTGTAGATATCTTTACTAAATTTGATTAATTTATTTATTAGAGAAAATACATTAAAATATTTGTTTTGTAATAATTTTTCATTCTTTTATTAATATTTAAATAAATCATAATGTATAGTCTTTGAAATCATATAAACGTTTTACCAATAACAAACTTTGATTAACTTTTAAAGACTTTAGTTTCCAACTTTTGTTAATATTTAATAATTCACTAAAATGTTAAAATTAATATTGTCCCAACGTGATTAAGCTTTAAAACTAAAAAAAAAAAAACTAAAGTCGGACTATTGCTGTTTACCTGAATTTAGGCATGGGCATAAAACCCGAAATCTAAAAATCAAACCAAACCGAATCAAAAAATTCGATCTTGAAACAAAAACCAAATAGTCATAAATTTCGAACAGATTCTAAATATTTTATCCGAATGATCCAAACCAAACAGTATACCCGAAAATCCGAAATAAAACTATATATAAATATTAGTTATATTTATTTATAATTTTATACCCAAAATATCAAATAACAAAAAAAAATCGAAATAACATTAATATCCGAAAATCTTTAGTTATATTTGTCAAAATTATACAATTTTTGCAAAATTTAACCAAATTTTATTAAAATTGAACAAATTTTCAGTTTTTCGCCCCAAAAACTGAACCGAACGGAAACCGATATGAATCCGATACCTATCCGAACAGAAACCGAACCAAATAGTCATAAAACTCGAACGGATACTAAACTTTCTTACCCAAATTATCCGAAACCGAAAAAAACTCGAATTTAATCCGATCCGTAACGAGAATGCTCATGCCTACCTGAATTGTACCAGACCGGAAAGAATAAACTGGTAGAGAACGATTCAGGCTGACGGAAACAATCCAACGCGGGAAAGAGAATGCCCCCACACGGAATAATTTAGTCCACTATTTGTATAAGCAGCACACACTCCTTTAATTATATTTACCGTACACGCTATTAGCCAAGATGATTCTGCACCTTCTATTATACAAATACACCCAAAACAAGATTTATAACCAACAAAGCACACTAAAGTCTTAACATATTTTTGATATATCATGGTTTTTATGAGTTTTTAAGCCATGATATATGTACATAATCGAGTTTTTTATATGTCTTTAGGGTCCTTTTAAAATCTTTTACAGATTTACACGATTTTGAGAATCATTTGGAAATTATAGAGCAATTTTGGAGCATTGTAGCTGAAGGAACGAAGTTGGTGTTTTTCAAGTGCATTTGCGTCGAGCACAACACATGCCTTGCGTCGGTCGACGCAACACGAATTTTGTACCTGAGCACAGAAATAAATTTTAGAAATCTCAAGCATCAATGTTCCTTCTAAAAATTAAATATCACGAATTTTAGAAGGAACATTGATGCTTGAAAATTTACAGCTTTGGCCCAGAAGTTCCATGTATTTACAAAGGGGATTCAGCTCGTGTTTAGTCTATTTAATTAGGGTTTTTAGCTCTTTTTCATCTTGATCTTCACTTTTGGCGACGAACACATAGGGGATTTAAGAGCTTTGGGGCTGATCTTATTTTGTTCTATTTTGAGGGAAGATTTTGAACCCCTATTTCTATTTTATTTCATATGATATCTATTTTATTCATGTTTTTTGTTTCAATTGATATGAGTGAGTAGATCTCTTGTTAGGTTTAGGAAATTTTCATTAGGGTTTTCATGAAATGATATATTTATTGATTAGTTAGGATTCAAACTTGATAGTTCTCCACCTAGGTTATTCTTAAGGCTAGTTCTAGCTTGATCACCTGGAACTTAGATTTTAGGTTGTTAAATTGGCACGACGGTGTGATTTAAAATCTGACAGAACCTAGGGTGAGCAAATTAGATAGTTGCAAAGAAATCTGGATTAGATAATTTGTGAACAAATCGAACATGCGCTTAAGACTTGTTTAGGATTTAGGATTCGCAAAGAAATTTAGTTTTTTATAGGTTTTAATCATAATTAATTCTCGCAACGAAAGTTGGTTAATTTTATCTCCGTAATTTGAGTTCTAGAACTGGTCCGTAATTAGATCTTAATTAATTGATTATATTATTCATTACTTGATTTTCTGAGAGATTCCTTAAACTTGACGTTGTTCCCACTTGTGAAGTTCTAGAATCCTTGTGGATTTGACCCCTAAGTACTGCAATCGATCGCTTAATTTGAAGTGTATCTCTAGGGATTAATTTAAGCTTATCAATTTTAGTGTCACTTATAGGATTAAGTGAAAAAAAAAAAAAGAAAAAAAAAAGAATTTCCGTGTAGACTGATTCTTAAAAGATTAGTAATTGAATCGATCATCGATGATATAAAGGAATCTATTGCAGTAATTCAGTAAGCAGACGATAGAGGAATGGTCTAAAAGGCTACAAAGCAAGAAATTACAGACAACAACAGTCCAAATCTATGAGCTTGAATAGAATTGGTGAAAATGCTAATCTTTTTATTGATTATCATTGGCTAAAGAGTTATGTTCTAATGAAACAAAACCTACTTGTACAGTGTTATTCTCAGCCAATTGAACACAAGAACAAAAAAAAAAAAAATTAACAAAGAATAATTAAAAGAAACAAAAAAAAATGAGCAAATTCACAACTCCAACTTCAAGATATTCCACAAGTCAGCAAATCGAAGTTATCATCAATCATCATCATCATCTCTGCAGAATTAGTAAAAGCACAACAAATAAGCAAAATTGGTCACCAAAAATCAAGAATTTGTGGGAATTGTAAAAAGATTATACCTTTCCATTCTCAGCGGCATCTGCAACTTCATAGAGATCTTCAGTAATTTCAGTAATATACGAAGCTGGATTCAACAACTGTAACAAGAAACAGAAAATTCAAAATTCAAACCAAAATTCGAAAAATCAAAGCAAAAAAAGAAAAAAAAAAATCCAAACTTACATCGATATGTTTCTGAACAGTTTTAGATCGTTTCTTGGGACGACGAGGAGGTCGATGGCCAATCATCTTCATATAATCATCTTCAATCTCTTTCTTCGTCAACGTATAAACAAGCTTACTCGAATTCGCCGATTCTTCAATCACTCGTTTCTTCTCCTCAATCCCTAATCCCTTTTTCTGATTCTGAACATCGTTTCCTGAAATCGGAGCTTTACAAGCAGCTCTCCTCTTTCTCAAATTCCACGGCCGAACCTCCACCGCTTCTCCCGGCGCTTCCGGCGGAGAAACCTCCCTCTCCTTCTTCTCCTGTGGTCTCTCCTCTTCTTCTTCTTCTTCCTCGTCGTTGTATTGTTCCCTGAATATCGATTCCGTCATCTTATCAGCAACAGTTCTAAGATCCAACATAATCTTCTCCCTAAACTGTTTGATTCCTTCTTCCTCCAACGATTCAACCTTCTGATTGTTCAATTCGGAAGACGAAGATCGGAAACGTCGGAGTCGTTGCTCACCGGTGATCGAATCGTCACTGTTAGAATCGTTCTTCACACACCTTAGATGTCGTTGAGTCCTCCCCCATAAGTTTGGTAACGAGAAATTGTTAAGAGTCTTCGATCTCTCATGTCCCGTTGTCGCCATTGATTTCAAAACCTAAACAAAAAAAAAACCTCTTTCGCTCTTCGTATTTTCCGATGAAGTCACAGAGAAGGAATCTTCTCGAACGGAATATTCGATTTTAGTTTCTCTCTCGCCGCTCTTTGATTTTGGGGTTTGGAAACGGAGGAAGAGTTTATATATGAGAGTGTTTGGGGGAGAAGGGCCGTTTTAACGTTGGATCGAAGGGTATTTTCGGGAATTGTTATATGAGAGTTGCTAAAATGCACCGTGAGTTTTCTGGCGCACAGGTTTTAGATTTTCTCGGGTTTTTCAGATGTCGTTTTCTTAAGTGATAGATTGATTAATAACCGTTTGATTTGTTTGACTTCTTATTATATCCGTAGATCTTAACCCACCGCACAATCTCATAAGATCTAGAAGTTGAGGGGTTTTTGTTGGGCCTTACTGTTTTCCATTTTAGAGTAGGAATTACAAATATGTTGGGTCTGTTGGGCCTCAGCGAGTTACAGTGTTACTTATGGAATTTTAATATATCACATTTGTTTTCTGTTTTTTTTTTTTTCCTGATAAAAACGATATTTTATGGTTGAAGATTGTTAATGGTGTTCATTCCGAATTTCCGATGGATTTGAATTCAGATTTTACTAGAGTTTTATTAGATTTTAAAAATATTTCAAGGTATATATTTTTAAAAAAATTAGGGACAGTACTATTCCATTGTTATCCAAAAATACATATAAATTTAAGAATAATACAATACACGGTGTTTATCAAAAAAATTATAATACAATACACAGTACACACAGCATGGCTAGTGTTGCAACTAATTTTCAAATCTAGAAAATAAAGCTAAATTTGAAATATCTGATAATAGCTTGGGTTAAATTTTTATCAAATACGAAACGAGAATTTAGTTTTCAAATAAATTTCTTTACCAAAGCGTAATTCTCTAATTTTTGTATATGGTTGGTTACTTGGTTATACATAAAGAGATTGTGATGGAGGAGAAATAAAAAAACAAAAAAAAAACTAAAGCAAATTGGTTGAAAACATAAGCAGCGAAGGTACATTGGACGTAATTAATTAAAAGTTTAAAACATGTATGAATGATGGAGAACAAAAAGGCGATCGAATGTGGCAAGAGTCAACTTAATTGTCGATTTTAATCTATATTTACTTTTATGAAACATAGTTTTGGTACATCACTGTGCTGCTCTCTGAGGTTATGAAAAATGTTTAGTTTACTGGCATTATAGAAAGAAAAAAACTTATCAGAAATCTGATGAAACTTCTCATATATATTTTTTCCCAAACTAAAAAAAAAAAAATTCTCATATAATTAAATAATTTTGTTTTTAGAAAACTTATTTCTAGTTACTTTCCTCATATGACCAGGCACTTGAATTTGCAACATATATTATTGCCAGATTGTTGGGGTTAATTGGTTCGTAGATTGCATTTTAGGATTTAAAAAGTTCAAATTACTTGATCACTAGATAAACAATAGAAACAAAAAAAAAATGAAAAAAGAAGAAATAAAATATGGCCGAATAAGAAAACGAAGAATAATGAGTGTAGATGAGGAAGTGAACAAAATGTCATAGTACCTGATAATAAAGAAAAAAATTGTCTAAACTCCATATAAGAAATCTTTTTTTTTTGGGGCACCCATATAAGAAATCTTTTGTGTAACAAATTCTGATTATTTATTAAATAGTCACTGTAAAAAAATTAATAAATATGTACAGAAAAAAGGTATTTAACTTAATGTATGAAAAGGTAAGTATAATTTAACTTTATTCAAATATAGTATATAAAAATTTATATTGCAAAGAAACCTCCAACGGCTACTTAATACACTACACACATGATTGAAAAAGTAGACAACCGACCACGACTTTCCACAGGTTGGCTTGGCGCTCCTGATTAGATCTAAAAACTCAAAAAATTTCATCTTTTATAAATCTCAAGCATCAATGTTCCTTCTAAAAATTAAACAACCAAAATCTTAAAAATCAAAATGTCTCAAAGAAGAAGACCCATTTTCCAAAGGGTCTCGAAACTACTAAAAGTCTCGATCTTGAGAAGACCTATCATCCCAAGACTCAAGCTAATTCCCGTAAAAGCAAGAAGATCAGCCAAGAATGTCAAGCTCCTTCACCAATACAATTATAGGTTTCTCCAAGAGTATCAATTCTCACCTTCACGCACATCCCTTATCCAATGCTGTAGGAAGAGCATTCGGATATCAAAATCGAGTCTTAAACGCATTTACCGACTATTGTTTCTTTCTTGGTGCATCGGACGGTTCAATGATGATACAATAAGGCAAAGTTGGATGGAGATGGAGCCTTTGCATTGTGTCCTCGGAGTTGCTTCTCCTGCAAGGGAGCTTCCACAACCTTTCGATTACTTCTACGATGATGATTCGATCGACTTGAAGGCTGAGAGATTCATCAAAAAGTTCTATGATGAGATGAGGATGCAGGCGCGGGAAGTTGCTTGATTGACCAAACGTCAAGTGTCAATTACTTTTTGAATTTTGGAATCTTAAAATTTGTGTGTGTGTTTAGTTTTCCTTTTACTCGTAATTGATATTGTTAGTAGTCTCCGCATCATATTTGAGATCTTGGATACACTTTTATTTCACTCTATTTTCTGTATTTGATTCTGTCCATTTACTTTATGAATTAATCTAGTTAGGTAGTTGGCCAACTTTTGTTTTCTCACTTCTTGATTCTATAGCAGTTTTAATTTTATCATCGCCAACTTATATATTATTTAAGAGAGAAAATCCATAGTAAAAAGATACAAGACATCCTACCACTAATTACGGGTAATACAAAAACAACACATGCAAGATTAAACAAACAAAAGAACCGGATTCTACAGAATTGGGATGTTAACGAAAAAAAAAAAAAAAGGAAAAAATAATGTTAACATTGGGCTTGCCGGATAAGAAGTTTGCACTAGTGAGTATTTCTTTTTTCTTGTTCTTTTTTCTTTAGAAGTCTTTTTAATTCATTGGGCCTTATTTGCATTAATGTTCTCAACTCTGAAATTTAAGCCCTTGTTTTCGTCATTCCAATCACAAATTGTTATGGGCATAGAACATTTTTCACATTAGCTACTCTATTAATTGGGCCATCCAATTGTTGCATGTTCGTATATTATACGCAAGTTTTTTTGGGTCAAGTATTCTACGCAAGTTAGATACATTCTGTATATATGCGTTGATGAAGTAACGAATGAGAGATCGACAGGAGTCAGACATGTCTTTTAACCACTTTTGCTTCGTAATGTGTTCAGAAACTGGGTCTCGTACGCTAGTCCACTTCAAGTGTCTTTATAATTAACCCTATTTTATCATGTATGTATCCAACACGTACGTACGTACCTGAACTTTTGTTTTTTTACTTTTCTTGGGTCCTTAGGTCACTCCTATTCCAAAAATATATCATTTTGTGGACCGACGATATAAAAGCAACGAACTATAAAACGAAACACACATTACTGCTCGCCCCATGTGAGTTAAAGAGTTACAGATTCTTCTTGGATTGTGCCTAAATATAAGCAATCAATGTTTTTAAACTCAAACAGGGAAAAAAATTCGAAATGTGTTTTGGATTACTAGCTCCAAGATTAATCTGATCCAATTGCGGGTCAATAAGTTTTTTTTGTTTTATTAGTTTTTAGGCCACAAGTCATTTTATTGGGTTTTCCAAATTCTTGCATGTCCTATTCAAATCCCTATACTTCAGTTACGTAAATAAAACGTACATTTAGGTTAATTTCATATACTGATATACGTATAGTACATGTAACTTCCACATTTGTTACTCAAATCTTCTAAGTAACGAGAATCTTAAATAAAAAGGGGAAAAAGTAAAGGCTTATCCCGACAAGATCTACTACTTTATTCTTATCCTATATGGAATTCCTCTATCAACATCATAATTTCAAACGTTTCGGATGTACTTAAGCCATAGACTTACAAGGAACCAACGAGAATTCGACACACACCAACAGCATCTTTCTTCTCTTTCCATATTTCATGTCAACAAAAGCCAAACCCTAAGGATTGTCCTTCTTTCATATCCTATTTCACTTTCCACGTAAGCCCTATCATGTTTCTTAGATGTAATCTGAATTGCCATCTTAGTGCTTGTCCCTAGATAACCTTCAACAACGTACTTTGACCACTGCCTTATCTCCACATGAGGGTAATTAATTACTTCGAAACTCATGATAACTATTTTCTTCGTGTCTAAGAAGATGGGAAAGGAAACAAAACATATGTTAAAGAACTTGTTACCAACACCACAGCGTCGCGCTTGCTTCCGCTTAATCGAGCATTAATAAAACATATATATGATTATTCAACTATACTATGAGTCTTGTTGTTTACTTTTTCGTCGTGTGTGTGTGTTTTAAGTAACTATTTTAAACTTGTGTTAATCTTTGACAGACAACATAATAATTTTAGTGTTTTTTTTTATCAAGCATCATCCATAATTCACAACGACAACAAAAAGTACAAGTGGAAGAAAACTGTTGTTAACGTATTTGCGTTTATATTTCACTATTCTTTACTAGAGAATATCTTGTCGCTAGGTTAGAAGTCTAGATTTACTGCAGCCTAAGTGTTGAATAAAGTAGAAATCATTGTTTTCTAGATGTACATGCATGATACATTATTGAAGAAACTATGTTTTTAATATTGAACGAAAAATGAGAGTAAATGCAATGTATAATGTGTAATTGTCAGTGGTAAAGCAAAAGCAAAAATAAGACGCGCCCTCAAGGTTATAATTTAGTGTGTGTCTTTTAGATTAGGGTATATATATTGCATGATTGGTTGTGTGATGGGGACTTTGATGATTCCTTAAAAAAGACCACACGATGCAGCAAAAGAGCACGTTTTGGGACTCTTAAAGAAAGCTTTCCCTCCAAAAGGGTAACTTTTACATGTACGCACATATATTTTTTTTTAATGTAAAATTTCTTGATCAACAACAAAAGTTACTTATAAGAGCAAAAAACTTAAATGCAAAAGAAAAAAGAAATTAAAGATAATTGATAGGAGTACTAGAACTCTTGTATAGAACAAGTGACTGAAGATCTCCGTATTTGCCCGATTCTTGGTAGATTAGTAGTTGAATGAGAATACATATTGTTAAATACAAGTTTGTGATCAAATGATGCGGATGAGATGGTTGGTAACAATTTTCTAATTTAATAATATTTTTAAAGTTTTCCTTTTTCTATGAAAAGTACAGTTTTTAAAAATGATAAATTCGATGTTAATATACCAATACAGTAACATAAAAAAAAGTTCCTTACACTTGTTTTGTGTTAGTCAGAAGCTCCTTAGCTACTATGGAAACGCCAGTTTCCCCAACTGGTAGAAAAGTGACATACATGGAATGTTGTAATACATCACATTACATCCTTTTAACTCTCTAACCAATCAATGTTCAAAAGTACTTTCTAAACTTTTACTTAAGTTTGAGCACAAAAATCGCAATGCCCAGCTGCCCCAATTCCCATCACACTCATACCAATATATACATTATTATATATTTGTCAATTTCATTATTAAATATCTAAAACAAAAATACTTTGTGTCATGCATACATACATTTTACTGGGTCATGGTGACTAGGATCCCATTTCATGTGTTAAACACGAAATGCGCTGGCCTACCCCCCTAAATATTAATATATCATTGTGTAGTTTAGAATATATTTTATATCATTTCAAATTTCGGCATCCGGGGATTCTCCCTAGCTTGTGACATATAATATTTTCTAAATGTTATGCCAATAGCTATTTAGTAATTAAACAATTCTGCATCTTTAATTAGGAATACACATCCACATTCACAAGAAACTATAGGATTTTTTTATTTAAATATCAGCATAGTGTAAGATCCCTTCATTAAATACGTGTAACGTGCTTGTATCATAGCCTTAAAATATATATATATTTCTTATGGGAGCTTGGTATTATTTAAACTTCAAAGTGGCACAAACGTATCATGTCTAGTGATCAGACAATCATTTTAACAAGTTGGTCTCTTCCGGGCCGTGTATGTTTTATGCATGCACATTGCACACACCAACACACATCACTTATGGTATGTACAAGTTTTTTTTTTTTTTTTGATAAGAGGCTTTGGTATGTACAAGTTTGATACTTAGAACCGATAAAAAAGGGTTTGATACTTTGATTCGCATTATATTCATCAAGGTTTTCCGTGATTTGCAGATTATATAACTCCCGAAAAAGAAAATTTAAGTCTATGATAAACTCTTCATCCCTTTTAGACCAAGTGTGTCGTATTTTCTCAAAGAGAATAAACTATAAGAGTTGAGAGTAATTGACTTTGATAACTTGGAGTTGAATCATATTTATATGCTCACCACTGAACAAAAGATTCAATGGTCCTACAGGCCCTAGATATGAAAAAGTTTAATTCTAACCAAATTGTGTTAGATTAGTAAATTTATTCTAACCAAATTGGGTAATCGACTAAATTTATTCTAACCAAATTGAGACTAATTAACAAGACCATGGACCAAATCTGACTAAAGCCATACTCTTTTTTTTTGATAAAGCCATACTTAATAACGACGATAACATTTAAATTGAGTTTATTTTGTATTTAGTGGCAAATCACATCTACTCTAAAATTATTAAGAAACTAGGTGTTGGGCATGAGAAAAAGATAAGAGTATCGTGATTTTATCATTTGTTGTGAAATTAATGTGTAAGATGGAGGACACATGAATTGGACAATGTTTTAACATTATTAAGTGTTAGATGACTCATTCATTATGTGGGAAGGCTCTTGACCACTGGAGGCGAATAGTTTCCCACACTTTGGTTTAAAAAATATCCAATAAGTCAAAAAGTAAAGACACCAATAATAATTTGATTGATATGTTTATATTGGATCTGTAGAGAACAAAAATATATTGTGCATAGACTTCCGAATCAGCTTTGGAGGCGTATTAAATTGAAACGCTATCCGAAAAGGTTGTAATGTGCCCCTTTTGACTAATTTTAAGCTCAATTTTGCAGCAAACTTGTAAGAAAAGTTTTTAGAGTTTTCATACTCACCTTTAATTCTATTGGCTACTATGATATGGTGGATAAAAAGTTTTAAAAGGATTAAGACCTAATGGATCTGAATATAGTGGAATTATTATGTAACTCTATAATTTTGTATGTGTCTACTAATTATACCGCAAATTTAGTAGCAAAAATATAATATAATTTAATATCTCACAAAATTTTAATTATGGTGAAAAAGATTCGTTTAATAATTTGGATATTTCTTTCAAGGTCTTGTTTTCTATGCTCCCTGCTATTCCACTGTTACATATTTTTCTATAATAATGTTTATAATCTAATAATATTATTTGAGTAATGGTAAAAGCAAAATAACCTTCTAGTTACGTGAAATATTACTCATTGAACTTAAAGCATTAGTCATATTATATAACTACTTATATTTTAATTTTAATTTTAATTTAACTAATTATTCTCTTTCTTTTTATTTTTTCTCCAATTAAATCATACTAACTATTTGTTAATATTATTTCCTCCTCTCATTTTTATTTAATTATACTTTTTATAAATAATTAAATAATCACATAACTTTTTATAATAAAATTATATACATTTTTCCACATATATTATGATTTGAATTTTTTTAAACGGACATGAATTATTTCATATATTATGATATCATTTAAATAATAGTTTTGGTTTATCAATAATAGTTTAACATTTAAAATATGATAATTTTAGTTCACTATATATATGAGATACAATTTGTATTTAACTCATTAACTATATCAGTCAGATCTTTTTAAATCATATAATATATCTATTAGTATTTAGTTGATAAAAATCTAATATTTTCAATAAAAATTGATATTATGAAACTTAATCCTAACATAATTTACTAT
>VBRH01000681.1:3878-18417 GCA_014578085.1 Cardamine resedifolia | reverse complement strand
GTCTTGTGATTTTAAGCTCCTTGGGTTAATTAACTTTTTCGATATCGAGCTATTTCACTTTTCACTATACATATGTATATTTAATAACTATTGGCTAATAATATCAGTTTATGTATAGCTCTCTAATGCACAAATCACAATATACTACTTTACTATGTCTAAAAATATCAGTCTATAGATATATTATTATTATGTGATAATTAACATATATTTATATAAGTTTTGAAACAAGTGTAAAAAAGTTGATTTATCCAACATCTTATTATGCAAACATAAAAAAAAAAAAAAAAAACTTCAGTTTTAACTAGATTTTTTTTGTCAGTTTTATTCCTTTTCTATAACGGTAACACAT
The DNA here is from genome assembly GCA_014578085.1 of Cardamine resedifolia. Taxonomy (NCBI): domain Eukaryota; kingdom Viridiplantae; phylum Streptophyta; class Magnoliopsida; order Brassicales; family Brassicaceae; genus Cardamine; species Cardamine resedifolia. Next base: position 18,065 of record VBRH01000681.1, on the reverse strand, counting down.
ATCTTCATTTAACATGTTTGAAAGTTACTTAAAATGATGGGGAAAAAAACGTCACCTTATTTAAGTTTTCCGGCGTTATTTCCCTAAAACATAAACTAACGGATTTGCATTTATTTTCATAATTAGATACTGTACTAAAGAACTTCATGTATAACATATTGGCGTTTTTTCCTTCTTATTTTTTTTAACATCTGTACATGTTTTTTTCTAAAGAAAAGTCACATGATATTTTATAATATCTTTTTTCCTACATTTATTTTCATTTACTGCTTATTTATTTTGACAGCTTTCTTTTTTACTTTATCTAGAATAGTAAATTTCTGTCATTTTGATAAATATCTAATTTTTAATGTTGAAAATCTAAATATATTTCACTATTAAATAATAATCCATTCAATAAATTTCAGTTATTTACTAAATCATATCATGAGTTATTCTGCTAATAAACAAATTCCAAAAGAAACCACCAATGAAATCCGCTAAAAATCAAGTTTCTACCAGATTTCACTGTTGCTATTTACATCCTATAAAGTTTTTTCTCTTTTTGACGACAAGAAAATTCCATGGTTGCCGTCCCCAAAAAAAATAATCATACTTTGACAAAAACAAAAGAAAAAAAAAGACTTAACAGAAATATAAATAGAATTCTCCACTTGTAAAAGCGATATCGTATCTCTTGCCCTTAAAGCAAAGAACTTATCTCTCCTTCTCCTTGTAATTAAGAACCATTCAGACCTCTTTTGAAACAACAACAAAACACACAAAAATCTCTCTATCTCGATGAAGAACCACAAGGAGCAAAACTCATCACCATCTTTAGTAGCAAAGCTTCTCAATGCCCATTACCATTATTTCCTCAATTTCCTTTTATATTCACTTATTCTCTGCTGTGGCATTATCATTGGCATCCTTCTCCATTCCTCTCTACAATACTTCTCTTCAACTTCTTCACTCAGCATCCAACACATCTCTCAGCTCTTCCTCGTCTCTTCTCCTCCTCCTCCACCTCCTTCTCCTCCTCCTCCTTCTAAGCCCGAGCACGATGGGCTCAAACGGTTTCTGAGGCCACCGGAGAACCTCATGCACGACATGGAAGACGAAGAGCTTCTCTGGAGAGCTTCAATGGCGCCCAAGATTGAGAATTACCCTTTTCCTCGAACACCAAAGGTTGCTTTCATGTTCATGACAAAGGGTCATTTACCTCTAGCTCGTTTATGGGAGAGATTCTTTCGAGGGCATGAAGGTCTTTTCACTATATATGTTCACTCCTATCCTCCTTATAACCACTCCGATCCCGAAGATTCCGTCTTTCATGGCCGGCACATTCCTAGTAAGGTCAGCTTCCTATTAAAAACACAGATATTTGTTTTTTCCTTTTTTTTCTTTTTTTTCTTTTTTGTTTTGGGTGAAAATACAATTGAGAACAAAAGGTATAAAATTGATAACTTTGTGATATTAGTAGTCCTAACAAATATCAAAATGTCAAATTTGACATTTTGTTTTTGTCCTACCATATATCGAAAACCTTTAAAATATATGCCAAATATACTCTATTATATCTCTCGAAAATGGTGTGCTCTTGTTTTAAACATGCTCTGACTGAGATATTGAGTAATTATCAAACAAAAATGTCATACTAAAAAGAATAAAATTCATGAGAAAATGTGAAGGGAATGTAGATTATCTTGCACAATACGGTTGCTTTTTGTTAAATAAATTATTATTATTCCTTTAATCTAGCAATTGTTTGTGGTCTGTCGGTGCAGTGTATCATATTACACAATACAGTACAGTAGTATATTGCATGGTTTCATTTTCTTTTTGGTTAATTATTGCATGGTGTCTTTCATTAATTAACATATCGCTTTTGTCAACAAGTCTTCGAGGCACAAACGTATGTACCCGTAAAAGAAAATAGGTGTATTGGTGCTTAATTAACTTAGTTGGCACAAACGCATGTATTTCTTAATAAAAAAAATTATCAAATCCCAATTAATTATTTCTATAACTTTCTCAAGGTGTGATTCATCAATTTTGTCATACTATGTATTTCTTAATTAAAAAATATCAAATCCTATTTAATTATTTCCATAACTTTCTCAAGGTGTGATTCATCAAATTTGTCATACGATGTATTTCATAATTAAAAAATAATAATCAAATCCTATTTAATTATTTCCCTAACTTTCTCAAGGTGTAATTCATCAATCTGTCATACGATGTCACTTTTGTTGAAGGCGGGTAGTGTGTCTCTTTTATAGCTTGTTAAGTTGTTATTGTAAGGAAATATCTGAAAAAGTCGTTAACAATTTAGAATATTTTTCTTAGTCAATCGATAGCAACTCTTTTTAGTTTATACTTGGTCCATTATCACACGTAGGGATGTTCATATGGATAAACCCACCCCATTAAAATCTACCCCATATAAAACTCAACCCATTTAAATCCATCCCCATAAAAAGCTCATCCCATTTAAACCCATAAAAATAACATTAAATCATTTAAACCAATTTAGACTCATTTAAGTCATTTACAATAAATTACTCATTTTTAGTTTAAAATTATATTTTTCTGCAAAAAAATTGTAAAATAACATTTATTTCTGCAAAAACTGTGAAATTCCATTTTATTTAAATATAGAACGATAATATGTTTTCCACCAACAAAACCGCATTTTTCCACCAAAATCAGATTTTTTAATATTTTCTGCAACAAACCATTCCCGCATTTTTCCGCCAAAATCGTATTTATTTGTATTTTTTACAACAACCCACATTATCCCGCAATTTCCCGCAAAAAATATATTTTACAACAAAACCGTATTTTTCAGCCAAAAATTACGTTTTCCAGCAAAAACTGTGTTTTCTTATATTTTGCAACAAATCGTGTTTTCCGCGTTTGCGTGAAATTGGGTTTTCCCACCAGAAACCATGTTTTTCGTATTTTGTGTTTGTGTGTTTACGCATTTTCTTATTATAAACCGCTTATTTGCTAAAAGTGTGTTTTCCGCATTTAGTTTATGGTACACATAAATGGGTCCATTTATTTTTGTTAAAACTCAATTTAACTTTTATATGATAAATGTTTCTAAATGGATTTATTACTTTATAACTAACCCACTTAATTAAATGGGTATTTAGAAATTTATGGTACTATTTGTATTTGATATAAATGAGTTGGAAAATCATTTCACTAGTCGATTTGATTCAGAAGTTTGCCAATAAATTATTGCTTGGGTTAACAAAATCTATTATTTATTTACAAAAATTATATGTTAAGATTTTATAAAAGCAATACGAAAATTGGAAATAAATTATATAGAATATTAAATTTTAATAAATTATATATCTCAATCGATACAGTATTTAAACACCAAATCTTTAATATCCATGCATATATATACGATATATCTGTACTTCCCGATATTTTACATGCAAACTATCTGTGTCTGTGTATATGTAACTGTATCTGTATATGTATCCAAACATACAAATACCCAAAAACTTGGTCAAATAGGAATGAGTAGAAAATCGAGTCATGTTTTGGGATAATATGTCCACCCCTGTAAAATTTCAATTCTCATATCCTTAATTCAAATTAATTACTTTGCATTTTTCTCAAAAATCTTTGCAACATGAGACATTACTTTCGATCATAAATGGTTCAAAGGTTTACCTATCTTTAAATTATATATTTGCAAAGGTTTAGATACACATACTTTTTTTGGATAAAATATGTACATACATACACATACTTAACAAACTAATTTTTGTTTTCTGAATATTTATTGATAATGCAGAGAGTAGATTGGGGATATGTCAATATGGTGGAAGCAGAACAAAGATTACTAGCAAATGCTTTATTAGACATATCCAACGAACGATTCGTACTTCTCTCTGAATCATGCATCCCTCTTTTCAACTTCACTACTGTTTACTCTTACCTCACTAACTCAACTCAAACTCACGTCGAGTCCTATGACCAACTCGGTGGCGTTGGACGCGGACGATACAGCCCTCAAATGCAGCCACATGTCCGCCTACGCCACTGGCGGAAAGGCTCCCAATGGTTCGAGCTAGACCGTGCCATGGCCCTCGAGATCATCTCCGACAGAATCTATTGGCCTCTCTTTTATAGTTATTGCCACCACGGCTGCTACGCCGACGAGCACTACATCCCTACGCTTCTCAACATCAAACGAAGCCTAGGTCGCCGCAACTCGAACCGGACTCTCACGTGGGTCGACTGGTCGCTAGGTGGGCCCCATCCGAGCCGGTTTATAAGACGGGAGGTGACTGCGGAGTTCTTGGAGAAGCTGAGGAGTAGTGGTGAGTACTGCTTCCACAATGGAGAGAAAACGGATATTTGTTATTTATTTGCTCGCAAGTTTTTGTCCACTGCTCTCGATAGGTTGCTCAGGCTAGCACCTACTGTTTTACATTTCTGATTATATATTCTTCTTCTTCATATATATATATATATATATATATTTTATTTTTCAATTTTTCACCACAAATAATATTTTATAATCTTTTTGATTATTCGTAAATGATGAATATTTTATTTTGGGTGATTCATCTATACATTCTATTTAACTTTTTCTTTCGAATTCCGTAATATCAGCCGACGAGAACAAGCTTCAACCGACTAACATAGTACTATTAGATATTTTATGTTTATATAGTTGACTATTGTGTAACTCTATGTATGCAATAAAGAAGAAGGCGAGAAACAATGTTACATAATCTGCGATAACATGCGCACATGCTTCCCACGTAACTCTCTATAAAGTCCCTTCTACTTTCTATCGTCCGAGAAGTTAGAATAATTTACCGGACTTTATGGCACCTCTAGTGGGCGGCGTTTCCATTATTTTAGGCCTCGACTTTCTAGAGTAAGCACATCCTTAGTTGTTGTTACCTAGACTAGTCTGATGATTGGTATGATAGTTTAGATGATTGTTGAATGATAGACTAGTTGATTCATAAAATAGTACTCTCTGTTCTAGTTTATAAGTAGTTTTGGTTAAAAGCACGTTTATTAAAAAAATTATTTTAATTAATATAATTATTAAATAAATACATTAAACCCTTTTTGAAAAAAATGAAAAAGAAATCAAAATTTCAATTGGTCATTTTGAAGGTTTGGTCGACTTCATCATTAAATATTATAAAATAAAATAAAATAGTTCAAAACTTCTTTATATACTGGAACATAAGAAGTATAAACATTTGAATAGAATAAATTTTTGGTTGGTTAATTACAAAACTCTAAAACCAAGTTGTTTTAGATAAATAATTTTTTTAACATGTGTAATATACATATGTTGCCAACATTTTTTTAAAGCATAAAATATAAACTTTTGATGAATGTTGTGAATGGTGAAAAATAGCATAATCACGTTTTCAAAAAGTAAACGATTATATACCAGTCATCACCAACGATTTATTGAAATGCAATTTGTATTTGCATTTACATAAAAATTAAAATTTATGTTCATTTTGGTCCCATTAAAAAATTGGGATGGGTATATAAAAAAAGAACAATAAATTATTGTTTATCCTATTTTCAATAAAACTATATAGTAAAATTATAATAAACCATTGTTGGAGGTATATTTTATTTATAAGGTAGTAGTTGATCTAGTGACTCAGGTCGTGACATGTGGATGTCAAACTTGTATTGGAACTTTGGAAAAACAGAACCCTCGTGTCAATATCATTCACAAGACCTCAAATTTGACATGAATACAGATGAGTTTGCTTTACAGTTTCTAACGTGAAACATGTGCTCGATTTTGATAAAAGCGCTTATCAAAACAGTAAAGTCATTATCTCCCTGACTTATCAGGCATGCTTGCTCTAATACATAGTTCACGTGGAAGGTCAAAACATGACCGACTCATCTACTCCAAGATCAGTAAAACATAGTTCTTCGTTTGGATCGGTTTATCCGGATTAAACACCGCTACACTATATAGCGTCTGAAAACGAGAATTGTAGAAAAGAGATGCAAATTCTGTTTAAGCCTAAACCAAAACACTAGAGACTTACATAATTCTCGGATTACATTTAGCAAGTAACAACAAAATTATAAAACAAATTAGAGAAAGAAAAAAAACCTACCACTCTAAAAGTGTTTGACTCAAGATTTCAGAAGAATGACAAAAGTTAAAACTAAGATTCGGTCACACGTAATTTACATTTACTATAAAAAAAAAAACAAATCTTACTTACTGACTAATAGTCCCACCGCACGTGTCTTCAGACAAGCACGGCGAGTCCACAGCAGAATTGATCCCATCATTGCACGGCGAAGTCTCAGAACCACCACTACGTATCTCCTCTATCATCTTCACCACATGACCCATCTTCGGACGGTGATCCACCACCGCCGCTGTACACGCCATAGCAATCTGTAGCAGCCCGACCATCTCCTCCTCTATATTCTTATACCTCATCAGCTCCAAATCAAACACCTCAGCCGTCCACTCCTCTCTCACCACAGATTGGACCCATCTCGGTAAATCAACCGCATTGCCTGAGTGACCCGTCTCCACCGAGTTAGGACTTTTTCCGGTGAGTATCTCCAAAAGTAGCACTCCGAATGAGTAAACGTCGGACTTTTGGGTTTGTTTTCGACCATCGATCAGCTCCGGCGCACGATAACCGTTGGATTTTGCAACGGTTTGAGCTGGTGCGAAGATAGAGAGACCGAAATCGGAGACACGAGCGTTGCCTGATCTGTCGAGGAGGACATTGGTGGATTTGATGTCCCCGTGTGTGAGTTTTAAGGTTTTACATGAGTTGTGTATGAATGCTACGCCACGCGCCGCTCCTGCTGCGATCTTAAGGCGCGTGGTCCAGTCCAATGGTGTCCGACCTGGTCCACGGTTTCCTGCCCAAAACCACCCAATCAAACACCATATTTTATCAATATTACAAATTTGCCACTCACCTCGAAAATGTAATACACTAGTTAGTCGCTAAAACAATGAATAAATATGGTTAGGTGGACGAGACAAATTACTAGAAAACTGAGCCAAAGAAACTACAAAATGGAAAAAAAAAATCCCAAAGAGCGATTTAAATGAGACAGATCAGAACTTTATTTGTCAAACTTATTGCCAATGTTGCACTGATAGTGATTTTCCAAATAAAAAAAAATTAAATAAAATATGAAATCTTATACTAACTCCAAAAATTTAACCCTACTATGTTATGCATTATTGGCGTTACATAAACGTCATTTCCTTCAATGTACCAGGAATTAGGAATCAGAATCACCTGCTTTGACCCTACCAATTTTCATAATTTCTCCTCCTATGGAAACATAAACCTTAAGCTAACTAATTCTAAAATCCTAAATCTAAAATCTAATTAGTGATTAATTTCAAAAATTAGAAAAAACGACGACGTACCATGGAGAAGCCAGAAGAGACTACCATTAGGCATGTATTCATAGACAAGAAGCTTCTCTTCTCTAGCAAAGTAATAAGCTTTCAAGCTCACAAGATTAGTATGACGAAGCCTTCCTAAAACCTCCATCTGTTGCTCAAACTCTTTTTTTCCGGCCACCGTCACCGCATCTTTCAAACGCTTCACAGCAACCTCATTACCATCTTCAAGCACGGCTTTGTACGCCGTCCCAAATCCTCCTTTCCCAAGCATCTCAGCCGAAGCTCGGAGAAGATCTTCTAACTCAAACCTTCTAGTTCCTTCGAAAAATACCATTTTACCCTTTTCTTGATTCTGGTTGTTGTTTTGCGCCGTCGTTGGGTAAGGATTTGATGAGTAGACTATCTTCTCTCCTTCAAGAACCTTGGAGCTCTTCTTTGCTCTCTCAGTGTATTGTCTCCAGAAACAACAGTAGAGAAGAAGAGAGACGAAAGTTAAGATAATGACATCTCCGAGGATAATGGCTACGAGTGCGACGGTGCTGATTCTTGTCGTGGTGGCGGTGGTGGTGCTTTTGTTGCCGTGAATTGAGGTTGGAGATGAAGGTACGGTTTCTGGATTGTTTAAAGGAGAAGCTTTTGCTCCATCGGTTTGACCCGGTTTAGTTGGGTCGCTTGAGAGTTTTGTGCATTTTAGCAATGGAGCTCCACAGAGAGATGGGTTTTGAGTGAAGACGGATTCGGGAAATTCCGATAAGGAATTTGGTATTTGACCGTTGAAGTTGTTACCGGAGACGTTGAAATCTTGGAGATCGGAGAGGTTGATGTTTAGTATTTGACCGGAAAACCGGTTTGACTCTAACCGGAGAGTGATGAGATGAGTTAAATGAGTTAACGTCGGTGGAATCTCGCCGGAGAAGTTGTTGAAGGAGAGATCAAGACGGTAGAGACGAGAGAGTGAAGTAACTGACGCCGGAAAGTCGCCGGAGAATTGGTTGTATGATAAAAAGAGAAGCTTTAAAGCTGTGAGGTTTGAGAGGTTTGGGATTGGACCAGAAAGATGGTTATGTTTGAGGCTGAGAACTCGAAGCTCAGTGAGTGAAACGAGTTGTTCGATTGACCCAGTGAGTTCGATGTTCTCGAGGACGAGTCGTGTAACTCGGTTTTTGATACAGGAGACTCCGGTCCATTTGCAAGGGTCGGTTGTTGAGTTCCATGAGTTGAGTTTTCCGGTGGAATCAGCGGTGGATTTGAAGTTTAAAAGAGTTTCTAAATCTGAAGAAGAAGAAAGGAGACAGCAGTGAAGAATAGAGAGAAGAAGAAGCAGAGAGACGTTGAAGAAAGAACTTTTCGGCATTGTTGTTGCTCTGCGAAATTTGCAGACAAGAGAATAGAAACAAGCGTTGAGGACTTCAAGACAGAAACCCAGGAAAGTGGTATGGTCGTAATTAAGACAAATCAGTAACGCAAAACTTAACTTCTATAAAATGACTAATTTACCCTTCTTTGTTTATTTACTATATTTTGATCAATGTAGACCGTACGATCGTTTCAGATTTGATTGGCTTAAAAAGGAGATCATATAAAGTCAAAGTGTATTCGCGTCGTATTTTGGTTTTCCCCGTAACGGTAAAGTAATAATGATAAAATTGGGATTTTGTGTATTGTGCTCACACGCGTGCCAGTGATCGATCTCACGTGTTAGGAAAACTCGAGTATTTATTTTTCTCCATGTGAAGAAGATTAATGCTCATAATTAATTACTCTGTCAATCAAATCTAACAAATTCCAAAACCCCCCTTCTTTATTTCTTTTCTTTTGCCTTATTTTCAAAGAAGGGACAATTTGGTAAATAAAGCGAAACTGTGGGGCTTTCCCTTTTTTGCTTGTTTGATTTTATTGCTGTAGAAGCTGAGCTTTTTGCTTTTTTTTTTTTAATAATAAAGCAGACGAAGCTAAAGCTTTTGCTTCAACAATGTCTTTGCTTGTTTCATGCAAAATTGTTCCCCATCAATAAGTCGCAACCTTACAAATTCCATTACTGTTTTCTTTTGTTTAAAACTAATATTACAAAAGTTCTTACAAATCTAATTTAGTAAATGTATAATGAATATGTAAAGTGACTAAAGTTCCATAATTTCATGAAAAAAGCTTATAATTATTTCAAAATATGGTTTGGAAAAAAGAAAAAAGCCTAATATAGAATAATCTTTTTACCTTTTTCCAAAAACATAAGTTAATTGAGTAATAAGGAAATATGCCAAAGGAGAACAAAATGGAGCGTAAGCTTTTAAGGGTAGGTCCTACAAAGTAGTAAGAATTGAAATCCAAATCATACCAATCTCGTGTCTTCTTCTTCTTAGGCTCAAGCCTCGGCCCAACATATTTAATTTTTTTTTTTCCTTCCTTATAACAATTTTTTTTATCCTTCTCGATATTTACTTTTAATATAAATGAGCATTTTCTATAGTTATAATATTAAAAAAAAACGAAAATAAACTCTCAAATATGATATTTTTGGACCCCTTTCTAATTTTTAAAAAATAAAAATAGATTTTTTGCTTTAAAAAATTCTGAAAAATATATTGGACCATGTGCTATAGCACCTCTGCCCATTCCATTTGGACCGGGCCTGCCTAGGCTCCACATTACAACCAATCCTTACGCAATTTTAGAGACATGAATCGGTCTGGTTCGGACAAATCAACCACATTTTAGCCAGTTTGTAGTATTTTGGACCGAACATAATATTTATTAGAAAGAATGAGAAAGAGAAGTTTATCCAAACTTTTCAATATATTATCTGTTTTTTGTTTCAGTATGAACACAAGCTTTTACTATATCCCAAATGAACTTGATTCTTAGATCCATAAAGAATCAGGTCAACTCAAATTTTATTCGAAACACATTGGTAATAATAATAACAAAAAGAACAAAAGAAGAAAGAATTATAATGAACGAATAGCGAGTGTGTGAGAAGAAGCAGAGTTGCCATCTTCATTCTATATGACTTTAACTCCGCTTGGTCGTTTTCCTTCCATCGCGTCCTTTTTGTCACGACAATCTGTGCATAAGAACGGTCCTTGCCACGGTTTTAGACTCGTTGAGAAGATAGAACCCGCGTGGACTGATATTCCCTCGCTTGGAGCTAAGTCTAGTTGGCATATCGCACATGTGAATATTCCTTTTCCCGTTGTTGAGTCCTTAGAACAGTCAACTGATCCTAATCTGCAAGAAATAATAGAAATTTTGTTAGAGAGGATGCAAAACCGCAATAATTATATGTAGTCTTGAAGTAAAAGGAGTGACCTTTCCGCGAGCATTGCTGAGCCTTCTTCGAAGAGCTCTTCAACGATACCGACAGTGGAGAGTTTCTTGGAGAGTTTGTTAGATGAGTTTGATTTCTTTCTGAAAAGCAACGATCTAAAGAAGTTGGAGTGCTTCTTAGGAGGTGAAGGCGGTGGTTCTTGGGAGTTATCGGGTGGGATTATGTCGACTACAATGCAGGTTGTGTCATCTTTAAGTCCTCTTCTTCTCAATGCTTCCTGCAAATACATACCTCAAGACTTCTTTAATCACTTCTTTACAATCAAGATTACACAAATTTGAAACTGGGTTTAAGAAAATTCAATTACCTTAACCACTTGTCTAGCAGCAAGTTCAGCGGATAATCCACGGCAAGTTTTAGCAGCAACTTCTGAGGAGAGAGCGTCCCATATACCATCCGAGGCGATAATAAGCCTTCCGCCAAGGTTTGATAGCTTTATATGTATATATACCAGTTTTCAAGAAAGTGTGAGAGTTTTGTTTGTAAATGACAATACAAATCTATAAGGAAACATCGAGTATCTATACGTTACCTTCACTTGCTTTACAAAGGGAACTGGAACAATGAACTCTCCGACATCCATATCCCCGATAGACCTTGAAAGGCAGAGACCTCCAGGCCAACACCGTAGTGGACCAATCTGCAGTTCAAGGCTCAGATGTGAGCCGCTTAATGGGAAACACAGAATTCTAATAAAACAGAACACAACACACCTCAACGCCTCCAACAATGCTCAGCCTGCCAACTTCTCCACCACTAGCAGTAACACGTTCCCTCCTGAATCACGATGAGACGGTTTAGATTTAGATTGTGCTTTCAGATCCAAAAACAAAAGCTTAGAAAGATTCCTCATACATACTCTTCTGTATTATCTTCAAGCCTGTGATCCACAGTGAGATTGGAAACTGAACCACCTGAAGTATCCAAGATGCAACGCGAGTCACCAACGCAAGCAACGGTCACAGTCCATCCATCTACTATCACAAATGTGGCTGTTGTTCCAGAAGTTTCTCCTGGTACCAACAGAATAACAAACCACAACATCATTCACTGATTCAATCAGCTACAAGTAGAGAGAAATCAAATGATGATTTCTAGAGCACATACCTCTGCTCTGAAACTCCTTATCCGTCTTCACGAATCCAGAAACTAATGCACGAGGTAAGGCTTGAAGCCACTCATCACGGCTAAGCCCCCTGGGAAGAGCACTAATAACATGATTCAGCAAATTCTCCCTTGTAAAAACCGCTGCAGCTTTTCCATTGTGTCCATCAAATATCTGAACAATACAGAAACACAAAACTATAGACAGTCATAACACAGAAACAAAGACATGGTAGGTTTCTGGACACAAACCATCTCACTGAACAATCAAACAGTGATGATTAAAGCCTTAATACTAGTCATTTCTACTGTCCTGAGACTCAAGATTACTCAATTCAGGAGTCTAAATGCAAAAAGAGAGTAACATATCATGTCTTGCATATAAGCTATTAAGATAATGTATCAGAGGTTACATATTGAGTAAAAATTGAAGGAGTATAATACCGCAAAGACAGAGAAAGCAGTTGAGGAATTAGAAGGAACTCGAAAACTATCAGTCTTGATCAAGAAATAATCTTCTCCTTTTCTAGATTGAGCAGCTTGACCAAATCTCACAATCGGTTTCTCCATCTTAGCAGCTTTGGTCTCTCTACTTAACAGAGCAGCAAGAGGCACAAGCTTCTCATGATTACGCCTCTTTCCATCTCTAGACGCCATTACAAGCAACTTCTCTCTCAAATCTTATAACCCTTTACTAAAAAAAAAACAATCTTTCTAAGCCAATTCATGAAATTTGTAACCAAGAAACCGGATTTACTTCGGAATCGAACTTCAAGTTACAAACTTTTACCTGCAAATAATAACATAGAAGAAGAACAAATCTGAATCATTCATCATTGAGTAAAAAGATTTGATAAAGGAAGTAGCTTTTTAAGTCTATGAGAAATGAGTAGTAAGCAAAAAAACTAACTTAGGGATTGGATTGTTCTTCTTCTTTGTTCAGCAAGCAAGCAAGCCAGAGAATGTTTGTTTCGACAACAACAAAGAACAGATCTGATTGAAGCAAACCAAAGAAAAGGGCAATAGAGAAAGGAGAAATATTAAAGAATTTTTTCCTAAGGAAAGAAGGAAAAAAACGCGTAAAGGTGAGTAGAAATTAACTGTAAATCAAACACCAATAATCCAAATCCACAAGGAAAGAGAAAAATAAATGAAAAAAGAAAACTTTTTAAGGAATCTGAATAAGAAAATACCCAGAATTATAGGTAGGTTGCAAACAAGAATCCAAGCAATCTTTTTTCTTTCTTTTTTTTTCAAATGAGAAGAAGAACTTAAGTCTGTTTCTCAACACCTTCCTCTTTACCAAACACGGAAGAAGAAGTTTGGTTTTTGCAAGGACAAAATTGGATTTAGTAGATTAAGAAGAAAAGAGAGAAATACTAAAACATAGATATGTTTTGTTTAATTACGTAAGCCGGTGAGAAAATGGCTCATGCTTGACCAAATGTGAGAAAGCAAGCTGTCCTTAAACCCCACACTATGATTGGTGACATACATTCTTAATTAATTTATTTTCATTTAAAGCTTAATCTATTTATTACTATTATTTAAACATAATTTAAGTTTGATTAGTGATTAATTTATGATTGCATAGTTAATTATCGTTTTGGAAGAAAATTAACATTGGTGATAAAAAGAATTCATATAAAATCAGCTAACATGTGATGTGAAAACATTATAATATCGATGTGGTGTTCTGATTATTCTTTACATTCAAGTTAATAATACAATTATGAAATTTGATAGAAAATTAGATAAATATCCGAAAAAAACTGAAGGGAAATAAGAGGTTATCTTACTAAATTCTTTTTTTTTGGTGAAAAGAGAGTATTAGCGTTGTTTTTCAAAATGGTTTTATGAGTTTAAATTTGAGAAACAATGTTCCGTAAATGATTGAATCTGAAATTTTATCGAAACTAATAGAAAAATAGTAAGCTAAAACGAAAAATAGGCAAAAAAACCCTCAACTTTTACAAAAACATTAAAAAAAACTTTCAGCTTTTTTTGTGAGTTTTAAACTCTCACCTTTTAATAAATAGTGAAGTAACCCTAAGTATTATAAAAAAATAAGTAAAACATTATATTAAAATAGAAGAAACAAATAGTTTGTAATTTATTTAATTTTCTAAATTTGAGTATGAGCTTTTTCTAAATTTGAGTTTTTTTTAACTAAAAAAAATTATAGATAGCACATTCAATTTTATTTTTTGTTTGAATTTGTTTGAGTTTCGAGTTTTTTTTTTCTGAATTTAAGAAATTGATTAAAATTATTACTAAAGTTCAGATTCGGATTTGGTTCAGTTTTAGATGAAAATATAGTAAAATAATAATTAAATAAAATTAATTAATATTATATTTT
>VBRH01000680.1:20000-30000 GCA_014578085.1 Cardamine resedifolia | reverse complement strand
AAGAAGTAGTGTTGTTGAGATCTATCTAGCCCTAAATAGATTTGGGATTTATCCATTTGAAATTCTATTTAAATGAAAGGTAGAGGATTTTGGGAGTTATAAATGATACATAGTGCGATACAGTCAAAACAAGGTATTATAGTACAAACCAAATAGATACCTCGGATACAGATAAACTTATCAACGGATTCTCTATCCTCTCTTTTTCCATTTAAAATTAAGTATTTATGTTCGTTTTCATTATAGGATAACAAGATGATTAGAAATCCTTTATTTTTTTTTTCAACCCAATCGCTCTTTTGATTTTGGAAATTTTTTTATCAATATACTGTTTCTTATACACATACATCTCCATTATGGAATGGATAATGCTAATATTTAGGATTCATTAAAAAATCAAGAATACATTCCTGGGAGAAAGCCTTCCCGTATTGGGCACTAATATTTTTTTAACGTCTAATTAGATCGGGTAATCATTCAAATTAAGAACGGAAGCTCGTTGCTTTTTTCTTTCCCTATAATTAAAATGAAATTAATTGAAGCCGTGGGGCCCTATCCATTTATTAATTCGACCCAACTTAAAATTGACTTCGGTTTGCTCCCCTTCAATAATTTAAATTTAAAAAGTTAAAGAAGGCTTTGTGCCGAGCCGGAAAGAATAAAATATTCTCAGAACTCTTAATTGATACGACATGCTATTTTTTCCATTCATTCCCTTTCAGGATCAGTCGTGGTCTTCCAAACTTTACCGATGGTATGGACGAATGTCTCGCTTCATCTAAATGTGTAAAAGATCCTAGCCGCACTTAAAAGCCGAGTACTCTACCGTTGAGTTAGCAACCCAAATAGAAAAAGGATATGTAGATACAATCAGAATAAAACAAAATGATTAAATCAAAGCATTAATCTACGAAATAAAAAAAGTATAAAAATAAAAAATTTCTAATATATTTGGAACATAAAAATGACTAAATCAGATGAAAAAATAAAAAATTTACTGATCAAATAAAAAAAGAAATGTAAAAAATGCTAGACCATCCCCTAATTTCTATATTATCCACTATTCAATCAAAAATCTGGGTATCAAATCTAATCCAACGAACCCATCATTTGAATCAACAGGTAAAAAATAAAACCTATGGGACGGAAATAAATAGAGCTGCTTATCACGATGAATTATATTTGTTCGATACAATGTTGTCAATATAAAGGTTAAGAAAAGAATACGCTGGAAAAAATACAAGAACTTAAATTGAAATAATAGTAAAAAGGAGACTTGTGTTGGATTGGCACTGCATATGCATATAAACTAAAAATTTTATTTAGGTGGAGAATAAATAAAGAAGAATTAGAAAAAGGGTTTTCAATAGTATATTGAATCCATATATATAAGTCGAATAAAGAACTTCATAAGTCGAATAAAGAACTTCGATTCCTTGTTTCTTACTTGGTATTAAAGTTCGAATGAAAACCACGCGATTGCAGGTAATGCCAGAATTTTTTATTTTGTAAGGATCAATCAAATAGGTTTTCAAAATATTCTAAAAAAACAATGATAAATAGATATGAATAGAACAAGAAAAGAAGGAAATAAAAAAACATAGTATAGAAAAGATATCCAAAATGATATAGAAATCACTATCCTACCCTTAGTTTTTATTTCCTTAATTTAATTAATTGTATTTCGTTTGATTAGGGTAAAGTTCCTTAAAAACCTCTGCTTTTTTTAAAATATCCTGAACAGTTCCTGTAGGCTGAGCGCCTCTTTCAAGGAAATAGAGAATCGCGGGAACGTTTAAATAAGTTTGATTCTTGATAGGATCATAAAAACCCACTTTCCGAAGATCTCTTCCTTCTCTTCGGGATCGAACATCAATTGCAACGATTCGGTAGACGGCTCATTGGGATAGATGTAGATGAAAAAGAACCCCCCCCTAGAACCGTATAGGAAGTTTTCGCCTCGTACGGCTCGAGAAAAAAATGATTAGAAGTTTTGTCTATGGATAAAATTAGAATAAATAGAAAAGGAATCCGTAAAATAAATGAGTCTATAATTTAAAATTTAACTCATAGTTATTTTTTTTAGCTTCCTGAAAAAAATCATTTGTACTCATAACTCAAGTTCAATAATTCTCAAATATCTTAAAGAAATTTAAGATATTTTTTTATTGAGTGGTCTTTAACCCCTCCTTTTTTGTCTCGTTTAAAATCTATTTTGATTCTTTATTCGGATCCGTGAGACAATTGAAGTGGTGTTTACTTGTTCTGGGATCCTTTATCTTTGTTTTAAATCATTGGGTTTAGACATTACTTCGGTGCTTATTAATCCTTTCAAAATGGTAGCAACATACCCCTTTTGTGATTTCTTTCTATCAAAGAATCATATGGTTGATTCGTGCGCGATACACTGTGGATCGAAAAAGTTTTAACCCTTCCAACAAAAATTTTTTTTTGCTCGAATCGGATCCTTTCGATTTATATATCGAAGATATACTTACGAAGTTGTTCCAATTTATTGATTGGCATTAACCCTAGATTGTTGCCCCTGAGAAATTAATAAATACTTTCTACCCGAGCTCCATCATGCACTATTTACATTACAACCCAAAAAAAAAGAGGGGTTCTAGTAGAATAGAACAAATGACGTCGAGCCAAGAGCACTTTCATTCCTATAAAAAATGGTGGATGTAAGAATAAGAATCCACGGCGGATCGTGTCCTTCAAGTCGCACGTTGCTTTCTACCACATCGTTTTAAACGAAGTTTTACCATAACATTCCTCTAATTTGGAACCAGTATGGAATTGATTCAATTATATTATGGAATCATGAATAGTCATTGGTTCGCTCGGTACATAGACATAGTCATTTATATTTTTTCTTATCTATCTACATAGATAATAAAGATTTTTCTGAATAAATATTAGCAAGACCCCGGCTTTTTTTGTATGAATGGAACATTTTTCTATAAGTATCGATCTCAAAAAAAATATCTAACAGAAATTCCAGAAATCTAAATATAGAAATAACATAACTAATAGAAATAGAAATCACAGGAATAAATAAATTATATTTGACTCTGCCTCTTCAAGTGACTCAATAAGATAGACTGAGCCATTTCCACCTTCCCCAAGATTCAATCCATAAGGAATCATTACAAATCTTGCTACTTGAAAAAGTTTCCTACTTCTGCATCATTATTTGAATCAAGTTTTGCAGTAAAAACTCCATTTTATTATCATAATAAAAAATATTTTCGAATGGAATTGTCAATGATGTAAAGCAAATAAGCTAAATAGATCGAACAATAAAAAGAAATATTATTGTTAAATATTTCAATTTTAATATTTTAGGGATGCTCATTATTTTTCACAAAAATAGAAAGACTATTGTGACTCAAATAGGATAACAATACATACCTATAAGCTAAGCACTTCCTCTTTTATATGTATTTTCTTATTTTGTTTAGCCTGAGATTAAGTAATCTTTCTGCAACTGTGATCTATGTCTCATCTTATCTTTATCTGAATCAGAAAAGGTTTCAGTTATCAGTTACTTTTGCATTTGAATGTCATTTGAACTCGATTTAGTTCAGTTTGTGAAAAACTTAGATATGATTCCGAAAAGAATCATTCAAAATTAAAAAAAGAAAGAGGAATAATATTCTATCCAATATTAGACCTTTAAACAGAACCTTGTTGAACAAAAAACAAGTATTCAGATACAACGGATATGCTCTGGGACGGAAGGATTCGAACCTCCGAATAGCGGGATCAAAACCCGTTGCCTTACCGCTTGGCTACGCCCCATTTCTACTTTTATTGGATACTAATAAAGAATAATATTGGTAGTAAGTGTTCGTCAATTCCAGGCCAAACTATCTATAGAAAATCTTTATTCTTTATAGAATCTATTATAGATTCGTGCTAGGATTTTGACATGTGTATATCTAGAATTCAACTGAATTTATTGATCATTACATATAATTCAATTAAGATATTGTATGAAAGTATGATTTCTTCTATTCTCCTTTGAGAATTGGAGGATTTTTGATTGAACGGAAAAAGAAGGATTTTTTTGTCTACCCTACTTTCTTTATTTTTCCTTATATCAATAACTCAATCAAAATGCAATTATCTCGACGAAAAAAATGTCTGTTATGCTTAATATCTTTAGTTTGATCTGTCTTAATTCTGCCCTTTATCCGAGTAGTCTTTTCTTCGCCAAATTGCCCGAAGCCTATGCTTTTTTGAATCCAATCGTAGATTTTATGCCAGTCATACCCCTGTTCTTTTTTCTTTTAGCCTTTGTTTGGCAAGCTGCTGTAAGTTTTCGATAAGATCTTTAATACTATCCTAGAAAATTCATGATTTATTCGATAAAAATTATAATAATTGATAAGATCAAATAAGTCTGACAGTATGAACCTTCGATTCAAACATTGAAATTATCGGATAGCCGCGAGAAACCCGGCTCGCCCCATTTCCCTATTTTAATCCTTTTTATGGTGAAAGACCTTATTAGCTTAGGGCCCCTTACAATAGCTAATTATGGGTCTGAAAGTGATTTGTGGTAATTAAAGACTCTTATTATATTACAAATTGAAATTTCATTTCAACTTCATTTGAATTTCTGAATATTCTTTTCTTTTTCTAGAATTTATTTCTTGGTGTAAAAATAGGATATGTGATATAAAAATGGAGGATCTATTATCTTTTCTCGTTTTTCTTTTTCAAAAAATGATCTTGGAGGTTGTGTAATGCTTACTCTCAAACTTTTCGTTTACACAGTAGTAATATTCTTTGTTTCTCTCTTCATCTTTGGATTCCTATCCAATGATCCAGGACGTAATCCAGGACGTGAAGAATAAAATAAAAATTTAGTTTTTCTTGCTTGATTTTACAATTTTCTTTCAATTTTTTTTTAGCTATTCCACACGTTTAATTAGGAAAAAATAATAAGAGGGTTTGCGAAAATTGAAAGAAAAAAATAGAAAGTCATCAACGGAAAGAGAGGGATTCGAACCCTCGGTACGAATAACTCGTACAACGGATTAGCAATCCGCCGCTTTCGTCCACTCAGCCATCTCTCCCAATTGAAAAAGATAATTACTATGTTACATTACACATCAAGTAAGGATTAAAGAAAGTATTTCTTTCACATTCTTTATCGTTATTATATAATTAGCAATTCCATTTAGATGCTCGAAAGATCCAAATAGAAAGATAAATAAAGAAGACCTTCTTGCTTTTTTTTTTTTTCGAGGTGCCTTTTGGGCCTGGCCCGGTCAATACCCAGCCGGGCCTTTTTTTTGTTCCAACGAATTCCCTTTATTTATAGGCAACATACTCTAAATACTTGGTATCTGTGTAACAATTTCCGTTCTGGGGTTTACATATACTTCTAATTTTTGTTATAATGGAAATGGAGAATGGTTTTTGATTCAAAAGAATCAATTAAGGATGTATCAATTTGTATTTTCTTATGTCATTAGGCAAACCAAATTTTATATTCAAATCTAAGAATAATTCACGAATTCTCAGTCAACGAATAGTTAATGGTTCCTGTTTGTCATAAATTTTAGCTTTTTTGAGTCAAAATAAATTTTGATTTTTCAATAGAAAAAGTGTAAGTTTTTCGGCATTGTTTGTTTTGAGATACTATACAATTAATCAAAGGGCTAAATAAAACACAATAAAAAAAGGGAAAAGGGGTTTCTTTTATAATTTTTTTATTTTATATTTATTTAGAAAAAGGATGAATATAAGGGGATGCAAGTACAATAAACTAAAGTTTAGTAATCCAACGGTAATTTTTTATCCTGTTGTGTATCGTTTTGGCGGCATGGCCGAGTGGTAAGGCGGGGGACTGCAAATCCTTTTTCCCCAGTTCAAATCCGGGTGCCGCCTCATCAACAAATGAATAGAAATATCTTATTCTGCTCTGCTGATATAACTAAATATAATTTTCCCCAGCAAAATAGAATAAGGGGACTGTTGATACTTGGTTGATTCTAAACATCTATTCTGGTAATTTTGTAAAAGATTTCCAATCTTTGAATATAAAAAATAAAGGTCGAAGCAAGACTTTTTGATTCCCTTCTACTGCTAATGTAATGTATACTCATTGGGTCTTAAATTACATCGGATAGCCGGGGGAGAATTCAACTACTAGTTAGGTAAAGTCCTCTCTATACTGTAATCTACATATATAGACTCGCGAGAATCTCTGAGTGTTCAGGCATTCAATCACTATTAGATTGAGATTGGATAGATTTTTTATAGAAAAAAGTAAAAAAAATAATTTTTTTTTACCCCCCCCCGTCAAGAGTATAATATACTATCTCCCAACTCCTTCAGCTAGACAATCGCGAAGGGGTACGCATTATATCAAATAGGAAATAAAAGTATGTAATAGATAACAATTGATCTATTTTTACTTTGAAGGGCAAGAAAAAAAAAAAGAAAGGGCTCTCTTATTTTATTACTGGACGTTCCATTCCATTAGTAACATTCCTTTGTAGTGTCATTGTGTATTTTACTTGTGTTTAGTCTTTCCACATTAGAAATCATATAGGAATTTTTTAAATGGCTTTATTTTATTGGTTCATCAATAGTGTTTGGTCAGAATCCCTTTTTGACTCTGGACCATTCATTCTACTATTATTAGTGAGCAATAATGGAATAATTCTATCATAGAGATAAGGGACATAATTCACATGGATATAGTAAGTCTCGCTTGGGCTGCTTTAATGGTAGTCTTTACATTTTCCCTTTCACTCGTAGTATGGGGAAGAAGTGGACTTTAAAAGCACTCCTAATTTAGTTGAGGAATGAAACGCTATCAATTCTTTTATAGATCGTTCCGTAACGCATTTTTTATTTGAATTGAAATAATTTTGAAATAAAAATATCTTCATTTCAAAATTCCATTGGATTCTAGTGGAGAAATGTATTCTATAACAGTAAAACGATTATTTCAGATTCATCGGAATAAATAGATGTATCAAAGAAATAGAATTGGGTCCTACGTCAATTCTATATATGGATTAATAACTACATATGGATTAATATAACTACATATATTGAAGATAGAAGCTAATAGAGTATACCAACTCTATTTACAACTTTATACACTACTATAACATAACACTACTAGAGAGTATGGTAAGTAAGAAATAAATTTCTTACTTACCATACTCTCGGATCTCATAGAATACCGCGGATTATAGCCCCTTGATTTCATTTAAGACGCAAAAATAGAATACTTTTCATTTGATTTCTTCAACTATTGATAAGAATTCAGAAGTAAAGTTTCATTTAAAGTAATTAATTGTTTTGACTGACTGTTTTTACGTAAATTATAAGTAGAAAAGCAGTAGGAACTAAAATGAACAGTGCAGTAGCAATAAATGCAAGAATATTTACTTCCATAATTTCATTGTTTTTTTTTATTTCACAATAACTCGGGATTTAATCCCATAGAGATGATAAATCTTTCACCTGTCAATTCAATGAATGCATTACCTATCGATGATCTTGAATCGGATCAATATCATGAATAACAATATCTGAGCTATTAAATTAATTTGTCGTCGAGAATTGAATAGTATAACATATGAAGATCTTTTATCCATAGTGAATCCAATCTTGGATTCCCGGACCAATAAAAAACACCTTTATTTCTCCTTATTTTCTGTTCTTTCTTTTTAGGTCTTCCTTGTAGAACCATCAAATGAAGTATCATCTAACCACGCGTCTGTTTCCATTAACTACAAAACCCCAACAAACAATACAAGCGAAGTGGAAAAAGAGAAGAATTAGGTTCTAAATTTTAATGATCTAATTTTCTTTGAAAGACGAAGAAGTATGATAAAAATGAGTCGCGGGAGAAAAAATGGAATATTCTATCAACTTCACTATTTTAGTTATTTTCATTTTTGTTTAGGGTTTGTTCTTTCTTCGACAGAATCCTGAAAAAAAGAGGGGAAACCCCTTCAGAATTCAATTATGCTCCCCTTCTTTTTCACAGAAAATAAAGAGGCGAATTGATGTACTTATTGGATCCGTCGGGACTGACGGGGCTCGAACCCGTAACGTCCGCCTTGACAGGGCGGTGCTCTAGCCTATTGAACTACAATCCCATGGAAATAAGAAGAGATCTAGCAGAAAATTTGGATAGGTATTTCTTAGGCTCTACCATCTGATAGTAGGTTGCCAAATTATTGGGCCGAGCTGGATTTGAACCAGCGTAGACATATTGTCAACGAATTTACAGTCCGTCCCCATTAACCACTCGGGCATCGACCCAACGCCTAATTCATTTTAGACGTTCCATAATCAACTTCCTTTCATCTCCCAGGCAGACTTGACAAATAAATATAAATATCATCAATCAAATGATATAAAATATGAAGTCCTTCTAAGTAGACTATTAGAAGGACTTGACAAACAGGGATCACTTAATAGAAAATCCCACTCCTATTCCTATAGTCTTGAGTGTTGTTACACCCCCAGAGGGACTTGAACCCTCGTTTTCTCCGTGAAAGAGAGAGGTCGTAACCACTGGACCATAGGGGCCTATGGCCACCTTGAGCCAGAAATAAACTAGAAACATAAATACTAGGTCCCGGGGGCCAACCACCCTTAGGAAATAAAAAAGCAATATAAACACATATAGTAGAAACACGTAGAAACATAGAAATAGTATAGTAGAAATAGAATAGAAATATGTAACAAAATAAGGTATAATAAACCAAAATAAGGAATAAGGGCGGCTTAACTTAATATAACTCAAGGCGAAGGCCACCTTTAGGATATGGATCAAACCGAAAAACTTGTTCATTATTCTGGAGGTTAATGGTAATCAAACTTTACCATTAAACTTTAAACTATACAACCTTGAAACTTTATTTCATTGGTCTTTCTCGTCTTTATCTCTATGATTCACAAAGCTGGGTTGGATCCCCAAGATCCTTTACCTTCGCATTGGATTTTAGTTGCTTTACCAAAAGATTATTTAGCCGGTCAAATTATTCAAATTCACCTAAGCCATATGAAATTATATTGAGCCCTAAGTCATACGTCAATTGACGACAGTAGGACAATAAAAGAAGAGAGAAGACGCAGATATAGATTAGGTATATCCGCATGTTAATGTTAATAAATACAACATTCATATAGTTTTCTGGTATTCAATATTCAAGTCGATTAGAATAGCAATAGCGTTATACATTATAATTATAATATAAGAAACGGAATCAGTTTTTATTCTATTCTAAAAGAATCCAAAAGCATGGTAAGCCTAAGCGGTAAAATTTTGTTTCTAGGACTGTTTTATCAATTCCGTTCCGCTTGCATTTCTTAAAATTTCTTAAAAATGACAATTTAAAGTTCAGTATAAATTTTTATTCCACCTATCTCATAGATTCCAGTCAAAGATTCATAGAAAAAAAATTCCATTTTTGTTAGATCTATAGGATTTTATTTGATGGATAATGAGCCAGCCAAAATGGTATTTCTTTTTTTTTTTTTTTTTTTTTTTTATTCAAATGAATATAAATAACTGACAATTTCAAAATAATCCGGGATAGACGCAATGTCCACAATACCTGGATTTAATCAGATACAATTTGAAGGATTTTGTAGGTTCATTGATCGGGGTTTGACAGAAGAACTTTCTAAGTTTCCAAAAATTGAAGATACAAATCAAGAAATTGACTTTGAATTATTTTTGGAAAGATATCAATTGGTAGAACCCCTGATAAAGGAAAGAGATGCTGTGTATGAATCACTCACGTATTCTTCTGAATTATATGTATCCGCGAGACTCATTTGGAAAAATGATAGGCGTAGGTATATCCAAGAACAAACAATTTTGATAGGAAAGATTCCTCTAATGACTTCTCTGGGAGCTTTTATAGTAAATGGAATATATAGAATTGTTATCAATCAAATATTGCAAAGTCCCGGTATTTATTACCAGTCAGAATTGAACGATAAC
>VBRH01000680.1:12500-15000 GCA_014578085.1 Cardamine resedifolia | reverse complement strand
GCAGACTTTGACGGGGATCAAATGGCTGTTCATGTGCCTTTATCTTTGGAGGCTCAAGCAGAGGCACGTTTACTTATGTTTTCTCATATGAATCTTTTGTCTCCAACTATTGGAGATCCCATTTCTGCACCAACTCAAGATATGCTTAGTGGACTCTATGTCTTAACGAGTGGTAATCGTCGGGGTATTTGTGTAAATAGGTATAATCCATGTAATCGTAGAAACTATCAAAATGAAAATAATAACTATAAGTATACAAAAAAAAAAGAACCCTTTTTTTGTAATGCCTATGATGCAATTGGGGCTTATCGGCAAAAACGAATCAATTTAGGTAGTGCTTTGTGGCTGCGGTGGCGACTAGATCAACGCGTTATTGCTGCAAGAGAAGCTCCCATCGAAATTCACTATGAATCTTTGGGTACCTATTATGAGATTTATGGACACTATCTAATAGTAAGAAGTATAAAAAGGGAAATTATATATATATATATTCGAACCACTCTTGGTCATATTTCTCTTTATCGAGAAATAGAAGAAGCCATACAGGGGTTTTGGCAGGGCTGTTGTAATTCTATGCTACCGGCGGGAATTCGAGTCTCGCCGGGTTAACTAGGACCATAATTGCGGAATTTATACGTGAATCAAGATCTAGAAAAGGAAGTTTTCCAATCACTGACTCAAACCCATTGTCAAATTCTACTCAGCGCAATATGGAGGTACTGATGGCAGAACGGCCCACTCAGGTCTTTCACAATAAAGTGATAGACGGAACTGCCATGAAACGACTTATTAGTCGATTTATTGATCACTATGGAATAGGATATACATCACATATCCTGGATCAAGTAAAGACTCTGGGTTTCCGACAAGCTACCGCCGCATCCATTTCATTAGGAATTGATGATCTTTTAACAATACCTTCTAAAAGATGGTTAGTTCAAGATGCCGAACAACAAAGTTTTATTTTGGAAAAACACCATCATTATGGGAATGTACACGCGGTAGAAAAATTACGTCAATCGATCGAGATATGGTATGCCACAAGTGAATATTTGCGACAAGAAATGAATCCAAATTTTCGGATGACCGATCCTTTTAATCCAGTTCATATAATGTCTTTTTCGGGAGCCAGAGGAAATGCATCTCAGGTACATCAATTAGTAGGTATGAGAGGATTAATGTCGGATCCCCAAGGGCAAATGATTGATTTACCCATTCAAAGCAATTTACGCGAAGGGCTCTCTTTAACAGAATATATTATTTCTTGCTACGGAGCCCGTAAAGGAGTTGTGGATACCGCTATCCGAACATCAGATGCAGGATATCTCACGCGCAGACTTGTTGAAGTAGTTCAACACATTGTTGTACGTCGAACAGATTGTGGCACCGTTCGAGGTATTTCTGTAAGTCCTCGAAATGGAATGATGGCAGACAGGATTTTTATCCAAACATTAATTGGGCGTGTATTAGCAGATGATATATATATAGGTTCGCGATGCATTGCTACTAGAAATCAAGATATTGGGATTGGACTTGTCAATAGATTCATCACTTTTAGAGCACAACCAATCTCTATTCGAACCCCCTTTACTTGTAGGAGTACATCTTGGATTTGTCAATTATGTTATGGCCGGAGTCCAGCTCATGACGACCTGGTCGAATTGGGAGAAGCTGTAGGTATTATTGCAGGTCAATCTATTGGAGAACCGGGCACTCAATTAACATTAAGAACTTTTCATACCGGCGGAGTATTCACAGGGGGTACTGCAGAACATGTGCGAGCCCCTTCTAATGGAAAAATCAAATTCAATGAGGATTTAGTTCATCCGACACGTACACGTCATGGACATCCTGCTTTTCTATGTTCTAGAGACTTGTATGTAACTATCGAGAGTGAAGATATTATACACAATGTGTGTATTCCGCCCAAAAGTTTTCTTTTAGTTCAAAACGATCAATATGTAGAATCAGAACAAGTCATTGCTGAGATTCGCGCGAGAACATCCACTTTGAATTTGAAAGAGAAGGTTCGAAAACATATTTATTCTGACTCAGAGGGCGAAATGCACTGGAATACCGATGTGTACCATGCACCTGAATTTACATATGGTAATATTCATCTCTTACCAAAAACAAGTCATTTATGGATATTATTAGGGGAGCCCTGGAGATCCAGTCTAGGACCCTGTTCGATCCACAAGGATCAAGATCAAATGAACGCTTATTCTCTTTCTGTTAAGCGAAGATATATTTCTAACCCCTCAGTAACTAATAATCAAGCGAGACACAAATTTTTTAGTTCGTATTTTTCTGGTAAAAATAAAAAAGGAGATTGGATTCCCGATTATTCAGAACTTAATAGAATGACATGTACTGGTCGTTGTAATCCGGCCATTCTCGAGGGGAATTCCGATTTATTGGCGAAGAGGCGAAGAAATAGAGTCATCATCCCACTCGAATCGCTTCAAGAAGGCGAGAACCAACTAATACCTTCTTCAGG
>VBRH01000680.1:0-2500 GCA_014578085.1 Cardamine resedifolia | reverse complement strand
ACTTTTACCACTAAACTATACCCGCTACAATCCAATTATTATATATAAATGGACCTTTTGTCGAGGCATTTATATGTATAGATGCGTTATATAAGAAGTAGGTATATATCTTCTTATATAAGAAGATCTACTACTATTTTACTTACATAGTATAGTGACCCATCAGGAATTCAATGAACCAAGCACTTTTAACTCATAACTCAGCGGTAGAGCACTCCTATGGTAAGGCGTAAGCCCTCGGTTCAAATCCGACAAGTGACTTTGTATTTTTTTTAAGTCGTAGTATTCATATGAAGAATAGCGATATTATTAATAGTCATAAAAAAGTAACCAACTGTATAATAGTATCATCTAATGAGTTATAGTATATTAGTTATAGTTAAGTTATAAGTTATCACGAATAATGATAAGCCATCTGTTGAATCACCAACTATTCCTATTTTCAATTAGGTGAATGAAATGAATTTGTTGTAAAGATTAGAAATCAATAAAAGAAAAATAAGTGGACCTGACCCATTGAATCATGACTATATCCGCTATTCTGATATTCAAATTCAATAGAGATGAAATTGGAACAAGTTGACCCCTTTTTTATTTATTTTCATTTCTTTGGACTCCGCAAGAATTTGTCGATATTTCCAATTCAATCGTCTTGTTCCTAGATGTTCTATAGGAATAAATTGTCATTTTGTTTCTTCACAGAGAACCTTTTATTCTAAGTCACAAGATAAGAAAAATTTTCATGATCTTTCTTTGATTTTTGATTACAGGATCAAGATTAATTTATATCTATTATCTATCTATATAATATTATATTTCTATATTTAGATTTATTTATTATAGCTATCAGACCGCGGCTTGATGTACCAAAAATTTCCATTTCGTTGCATCCAAATTTTTGTTCCGGCAAGAATGGATGCGAGATAAATACTCTCATTTCTGGTCTCCTATTTATTTATTTTTGTATTGAAGTGAAGTAAAAAATAGGAAAATCTTTCTTTTCTAACAGAGAAAAAGAAATAGAAAAAGATTAGTAATTTAGTATTTAGTATACATAAAATAAAAATTAGAATATAAAGAGAGTTCTTTTTCTTAATCTCATGAACAAGATCTAAGAATCTAGTTAGTTGATGGAAGAAGAGGGGCGGCAGGTCTGAGGATCAAGCGGTAGTGGGCGAGGGGATTGCTTTTTCCTTGAACAGTTCTTTCAAAAAACGAATATATCCGATTCATGAGTCATAAGAAGACAATTCATGATTCAGATGCTTAATATTATAAATAATCAAATTGAATTCATGGATTTACCTGGGTGGTCAATTTATGGGCCAATAAAGGATTTTTATCTTCGAAACCCATTGGAAGGGGTAGTGCACGAGAAAAAAATCATCCAGAAATGATCGACTCTTTAGACGCCCCAAAAATACTATGAGGTGTTCGGAAATGGTCGAAGTAGTTGAATAGGAGGATTACGATGACTATAGCCCTTGGTAAATATACCAAAGACGAAAATGATTTGTTTGATATTATGGATGACTGGTTACGTAGGGACCGTTTCGTTTTTGTAGGTTGGTCCGGCCTATTGCTCTTTCCTTGTGCCTATTTCGCTGTAGGGGGTTGGTTCACGGGTACAACCTTTGTAACTTCATGGTATACGCATGGATTGGCCAGTTCCTACTTGGAAGGCTGCAACTTCTTAACTGCCGCAGTTTCTACTCCTGCTAATAGTTTAGCACATTCTTTGTTATTATTATGGGGTCCTGAAGCACAAGGAGATTTTACTCGTTGGTGTCAATTAGGCGGTCTGTGGACTTTTGTTGCTCTCCACGGTGCTTTCGGACTAATAGGTTTCATGTTACGTCAATTTGAACTTGCTCGATCTGTTCAATTGCGACCTTATAACGCAATCGCATTCTCTGGTCCAATTGCCGTTTTTGTTTCTGTATTCTTGATTTATCCACTAGGTCAGTCTGGTTGGTTCTTTGCACCTAGTTTTGGTGTAGCAGCTATATTTCGATTTATCCTCTTTTTTCAAGGATTTCATAACTGGACATTGAACCCCTTTCATATGATGGGAGTTGCCGGTGTATTGGGGGCTGCTTTGCTATGCGCTATTCATGGTGCTACCGTAGAAAATACTTTATTTGAAGATGGTGATGGCGCAAATACATTCCGTGCTTTTAACCCAACTCAAGCTGAAGAAACTTATTCAATGGTCACCGCTAATCGCTTTTGGTCCCAAATCTTTGGGGTTGCTTTTTCCAATAAACGTTGGTTACATTTCTTTATGTTATTTGTACCAGTAACTGGTTTATGGATGAGTGCTCTTGGAGTAGTCGGTTTGGCCTTGAACCTACGTGCCTATGACTTCGTTTCTCAGGAAATTCGCGCGGCGGAAGATCCTGAATTTGAGACTTTCTACACCAAAAATATTCTCTTAAACGAAGGTATTCGTGCTTGGATGGCGGCTCAAGATCAGCCTCATGAAAACCTTATATTCCCT
>VBRH01000679.1:14730-28631 GCA_014578085.1 Cardamine resedifolia | reverse complement strand
TTTTTTTTTTTTTTGCAATGATTATAATCATGAATTAATAAAACAGCAACACACGGCATTTCACAAAAGGGAAAAAATTCATAAAAATGTATTTTAGATTACGTATTAAATTAGGTATTACTGATTAATTTATATGATGGTTAAATATTTAAAGTTAGTTTGTCTTCTTGTTTAATATCCACTAATAAAAAAGGTCCTGTTTTGATATGATAAATAAATAAAAATAATTTATCATGTGGATGGGCCTGTGGGCCAAGAAAGAACTGAGTCAGAAAGACGTAGGAAAGCCGTGGGGGTGATAAAGTGGGCCCATTTCCACGACCGAAAGTATGTTCAAGGCAGCGATACCGTTAGGCTTTGGCAGTTGTTTCCGTTTACCTATCAATTTACTTCTTTTTTTAAGTTATTAATTTTTTTTTCCTTTTGCAGTCTCTTCTTAAATATTCAGAATAGCAGAATTTTTGTTTTATATTAAGAATAAATCTGCATATATTATAATACTTATATATAGCACATTGAAAGTAAATATAAATTTATAAATTATAAAAATAAGGAAAAAGGTATAAAAATAAGAGAAGGAATGCAATTCCTTTATTTCCTTATATCCCATGGGTTTTGTTTTATCCGCGTCCCTATTCCACGTGATAGGGAACTGTTATGGTCCAAGAATATTAATTAAACTTTTATTTAAATTATTGACAAGAATATATATTTTTTGTGATGCATGGTTTTTTTTCATTCATACGTCTGCTAGGATTCCATATTCTTTGTATGTCATGTTTGTCAGTAATTATACTTGTTTTAGAGTTAATTCGATTTTTAAGTGCTTGACCGAAAACAAAACAAAAATATTAAAGATAAGCCTTATATCTGAAAAATCTTTAAATTTGTAAATACGGTGATTATCATAATATCTAGTAACTACTCAGCTAGTGAAATTTTCATTTCATTTGTTGAATCTTAAATAATTTATAAATATGAATTCATAATCTCATTTTTGAACTAAACAGAATTTCAGTGTTGACAAAAAAATTAATACTAATAGAATTTCTTAATTTCCTTAAAAACCAGTTTATTACATGCATGAAAAATAGATCGAAACGTGTTAGCTCCATAATGCATCGACAGGAAAAAAGAAAAGATAGGAAAGTGACGAGAAACACACCAAACCAACGACGTAGAATAAGCTTCTTTACATGTAATCACACTCTCATTTCTCACTCCATCGCAACTCTTTACAGCGCATTTCTTCTACTTTCTTATAATTCCCCCAAAAGTCACATCAACTTTATTTCTTCTATAACTCTTTTTAATATAATGAATGACAGAGCATTAACTTGGCAAAATATGCCAAAAACCTCATGTCAATTTACACACGTTGAATGTCCCAACTGATATTGACCCCCTATTATTTCCACTAATTCTAAGCTTCCCATGAATCAGCATACATATATTTATATGGACGAGAAATCTCCAACTGATATTCAAACTAATTACAGCAATTTAAAAAAAAACTAAAGCGTTTTGTAGTCATAATCGTGGTTAAAATCGTAGAACGAAACTTTGAATATAATTTTCCAATTTGAAAATGTAATTTTGTTTAACTGTTTGACGAAATTGAGTTGGTT
Organism: Cardamine resedifolia; assembly: GCA_014578085.1. Classification (NCBI taxonomy): domain Eukaryota; kingdom Viridiplantae; phylum Streptophyta; class Magnoliopsida; order Brassicales; family Brassicaceae; genus Cardamine; species Cardamine resedifolia. Next base: position 27,003 of record VBRH01000679.1, on the reverse strand, counting down.
ACAGCATTCCCCCTTTAAATATACATTCTACCATAATATTTTGGCCACTAATTAATCTGTAACAACATGTGCCATACTGATTAGGGTAGACATATTTTATGATACACACAATTTAATCTATAATGCGTAATGCATCTACGTTTATATACACTGAATTTTTGTTCAAACAATTTTGATTATATAAAAAAAGAATGGGCTAACATAAAAATTGTTTGACCAGTATTTTAGCAATTCAGCGATTCAAGACTGGATCACACATTTTTATTACTAATATGAAATTTATGAAAAGCTAAATGTTCAAAAAAAAATATTGAAAATTTGATGCAACTCCAAAAAAGAGTTCAACAATGGGAAAATTATCAACAAAAATGTTGACCTATTGATGGGATGAGTCGATGAGAGACCCAACATGTGGACTTGGTGCGTGCATTTCTTGATATTATTTTTTCTACTATGTTTTTTTTCTTTTCTTGATAAATTATGAATCTGCCGACCACTAGAGAGGGCTTTGTGTTTCAATAGGGACACGTATCGAAGTAGACCACACGTGTGGTGTCGGTTTGGAAAGAAGGACAGATGCAGACGAGTCATATGGTTTGGGCAGCGAGCGACAAGCTCCTGACACGTTACGAACCTTTTTGAATCTTTTTGGACTCGGTCCGGTCCTTGGCCGGCGATTTAGCATGACACCTCAATTGACTTCCACAACAACGTACGTAGTTACAAATAAATTTTCTTTTTTTGAATAAAGTAGTTACAATAATTGAAACAACCGAATATAATTTTTAAAGGAAAGTTAAATTGAAGCCTGCTACTCAGTCAGTCATTTGTTAGGAAACACACACACAGAGAATTTTCCCCAAAAAAACTTTTACCACGGTTTCATTCGAAAATAATGTAGCATGTGTATATATTTGTGACACATTTTTTTAGAGTTTTTTTGTTTTTGTTTTTTAGGATAAATTATGGGACTTATGGACCTTTGATCCATAATTCGTAATATCCGGTATTCGAAACCAATATTTAGTCTATTCTAATTTAAATAATGTTTTTTCGTTCTAAAATAGATTTGAACCCAAAACACAAAGAAATATTTTTTTAGAGTTTCTAAAACACAATCACCGTGTAATTTTTTAGACAACAATTATTAACTAGAGAAAAAAAATTTCAAACTTTGCAAATAAAAAGTAATCTCGAGTTATATTAATTACAGATTAGCATGTTTCTACGGTTTCATTTTCCATAGGATCACAACAAAATAACAAATTTTCAACTCGGAACAATGTATCTCTTTTTTTTTTTTTTTTTTTTTGTTAAAAGGAAACAGTGTATCGTATGACTAATTTCTACATAGAAACCCATTTTATAAGGAGGTAAATGTTTTCATCAAAATCATTGTGTTTTCTTTTGTTTTCACATGAAATAAGCAAGTTCCTGGTTGACGAAAACATCATATTACATATAGCGAAGGGCCATCTATAAGACCAAGAAAAGTTTCGTAAACTTCGTCGATATGTGCAATTGTGCATGCACGTGTAGCTAACTAATTCACAATCTAACTTTTTTGAGACATTAGTTATACGTTAAATCGTCCTCTCCAAAAAAAAAAAAACGAAGCAATTAGAGCTTATTTAAACTAACAACAATATAAGAAGATGTTCAAAGGCGTTGATTCAGCCGAAAAACACGGGTTTGCTTTCTAGTCTCTAACTTGAAAAGAGAAAATTCGGTACCAGTTAGAACCTTGTATTGAAAAAATTAATAGTTTTATATGCAGCTATATATATATCTTCAATTTTATCTTACTATATGTAAAGTGTAATGCCATAATTAAACGGAAACAAAGAGGATCGAAAGAATCTGAATCTATAGGATCGCCCGTGAAGACTCTTTCTTCAACCATTACATCTTCACTTACGTCATCGTGAATGATGTCCGAATAATCTTATATGGCAAGTAGTTCAAATAATTGTTCAGATTAACATTTGAACCATTTAAGTTTTAAAACCTTGTAAGAAAATAAATAACTTTATGTGTATTGTTAGCTTTAAACAACCAAGTAGCTATTGGTAAAATGGTTTCCTTTAACGAGATTAGACCACCGATAAGAGGTCACGAGTTCAAATATACTTAGAAGGGATGACAAGCACTTGGTGAAGTTAATGGCTGGTCTCGGATCTAGGAAAGAGATTATGGACCGAATGCCTAAAATCACTTTCTGATTATTAAAAAATAAAAAAAAAACAGAAAGAAAAATATCAATCTATTTTTTTTTAAGTATCAATTTAATTAATTGATGTTTATTATAAATATATCATTAAACTGATCACGTCCACATCAGGCTTGAGTAGTTTTTTCAACATACATCGAATCGAAAAGTTAAAAGCACATGGCAAAACGAATAAGATCCTAAGAAATCAAGAATATTATTTAATTTATTTTGGTAAAATGATTCCTTAGGAGACTGAACTCCATCTAATATTCCCCGAGGGTTTGAATGTTCTTGTTCATATATACATATAGTTTTTTCTTTTTTCTGCTGATAACATATATACATATAGTTGCTTGTATAAAAATGTTTGCATTGCCAACGCAGTATAAGCAAATATTACGGAATATTAATTTCATAGATGAAGATATAAAAAAGTTATTTTGTTCTGATTTTCGTAATCTAATATAGTACGAATATATATAGATTACGAAAAAGAGTTCAAATCGGAATATCTTATTTGATTGAACAATAAGCATTTATTAAAAAGTTTGTTGGCTATATTGAATTTTGAATCCGAGTTTTAGGTAAGCTTTTGTTAGAAAATACTGTATCGTTTATGCTTAATCCCGAAGATTAAAAGGTTACTATTTGAAAGAAAGAAAATGGTCTTGGATTACTATTTTAGAATGTAGTAGTAAGTATCTTAATTATTCTTAGTTGGTTAGAAGTCAAACGTTCTGTTCCGATCTCCAAGAATCTTATTCGCGATTATAGTCAAACAACCAAGTAGTCTGTTGGCATCGTGCCATTGACCAGAGTTTTTTTTTTGGGTAAAATTCTTAAGATTAAATACCATTGACCAGAGTTTAAATCAGAAACGTTATCAAACAAGACTGAAATTTTCTTGAATAACATAGATTCCTTGTTTGAACTCTTGACCAACATCTATACCGTTTATTTTAGTCTCTCGAGTGTCGAGTGTCGACTTAACAAAAGGTTTCGAGTTTGTTAATTTCAATGTCAAATCCATCCTACGAAAGACGGTAAGATTGGTTGGAAAGGAAAACAGTATATAGGTCTTAATTTTTTTTTGTTTTTAAGTTTCACTATTTTACTTTATTTTATTTTATATCCAATAACAGGGATGTAACGAGAGCATATGGCCACGCGATCACGGGTTCGATTTGTTGACATGCATACTAGTAATAGTCATACAGAGCCCACAGGTTTGATTAACAAACAACAAATATATATATATTTTGCATTCAGACTCTTCTTTAACATAGCCAACAAACTTTTTAATAAATGCCTATTAAATTAATTTATATACAAATGGAGATAATGGAAACTTTGCAATATTTTTTACAAGAAAAAAAGAAAGAAAGAAACTTTGCAATATAGCACTATTAAATGACATGATATTTCCGGAAAAATAAAAGAAAATAAAATGCATTGCAGCGCAGCTGGTTTTGAGGTTATGCACAAAAAAGGGGGCTTTCGGTTTTCAAAGACAAAAAGACAAGGGGCGTCTTCGATTTGCATTTATATTAATTATATGTACAAGTGATTACTAAATTTGATAAAGCTTTTATAATTTTTTACCTCCAAAAGTCAGTAAAATGTCATATCTAGTGCTTCGAGCATTATATATATATGCACATATATATGTATTTACACACATGCATGCAATGACACATGTATATTTCACTAGAATGACACCATTTTGTCACAAAGTGATACCTTATAATAATAATACCCAAAACTTATCACTATAGACAACAGTATTTGATAAGTACCAAACCCCAAATGGGGTAGCGTGATAAATGCAACGACTAGAGACGGTCCAAATTAAAAGCCATTACTCACGTGTAAAAAACAAGAAGCATAACAACTTACAATCAAAATTCCAATTGTCCTGATAGAGTCTAAAAGTCTATCGAAGAGTCACTCCTCTTTCGCATGTTTGTGTGGATATGAGCCTTCTTAATTCTAACTTTTATAGAAAGAACGAAAAAAGGGAACGTGTTTTGATTTGTATCGCCGAATCACAGAATGTAAACACATTTTCACGCTCGATCGAATGAATATTAATTTGGTTTAGTACTAACTATTGAACGGTTGTTTCGATATACATCAAAATATTACTTGTTACGTTCGAAATTTTAAATAGTTGGAACAAGGCTATATTGATCCGTATATTGTCTAATTAATTTTCTCTGATAATTTTGGATTTTTCTGAAATTTCCCATTAATGATTTTATGCCAATTCAGGAACAAAAGTTAAGTCTATACAGAAATCCGAGAGCTATTGGTTTATTACAACTAAATGCAGTGTCATTTTAATTATCATACGTGGGGATGTATAATTCAGCACCGTAAGGCGTAAGCCGTAAGGGCCATCAGGCTCATAAAATACTATATTTGATTTTTTGTGAAATCGGTGAAGTCGTCTAGATGGTGTGGTTATTGTCTAGGGCTGAGATCCTTATATGTTTTTTTTTTTTGATAAAGTGGGATCCCTATATGTTACATTCAGAAAAAAAAAAAAAAAAAAAAAAAAAACAGAATTGATGTTTGAAGTCACATTATACATTAGTTTAGTTCCCTATACAACTAATTTTCTCAAACAAAGCAATAATGGTCGATATCTGTGTTGAAGTGGACATCGATTGGTCAGTTAAAAAAATATGACTCGATTACTTAATCATATGACTCGGCAACGTTGGGTTATACAAAAAAAAAACATATATATATACGACTGAGATATAGAGAGAAACGTGCCCCCTTTACCTCTGGTACACGTGGCATTATAGTGGGACCCATTCATTAAGCGAGAAGAGTCACCACCACCACCTTCAGCTGGGCCGGCTTGTAGGTCCCACCTTAGAACCTCGGTCCCATGGCTCCCACTTGTAACATGACCTGACTCTCTCTCTACGAGTCTGTGTTGGCTTCTGCTTCTATATAAGCCATCTCTTCGACTCCACTTCTTTCCCACACTATCTCTCTCGTCTCTTCGAACACTTGAAATAACACTTACCAGATTCCCAAAAACAGAGCAACTTCTTCTTCTTCTTCTTCTTTTGTTCCTCCCTCTAATTTCTCCTTTGATCTCATTCTCTCTGAGAATTCATCTTCAATCGCTGATTTTCACAACTGGGCAAGTTTCAAAATTCTTGATTTTGTCGCCAAGACCGATCAATTTCACTACACCTCCTCTGTTTCGAAAACCCCCTGTTTTTAAGTTTCTCTGTTTTCTATAGTTCTAAAAAATGGTGAGCCGAAACGTCGTCGTATCAGACGCTAAGACCGGAATTATAACGGTCTCTACCGTCTCCAACTCCTCCGTCTTTACTCCATCCGCTCAAAAACCACCGACTGCTCCTGGTTACATCTCAATTTCCAAGAAGAAACTCCTCAAGAACCTCGAAATCAATGGAGTTCAAAGTCAAAGACTTAACTATTGGGTCGACTCCATGAGAGCTTCTTCTCCCACCCATCTCAGATCATTACCTTCTCTCTCCTCCCAAGAAGAGCTCAATTCTTGGATTGTAAGCTCCATTACACTACACACTTCTTTCAGACAAATTATTCTCTGTTTCGTTTATCTTCTTTCTTTACATTTATTTTCTTGGTCTTTTAATTTCGACCAGAAACGACATCCATCAGCACTTGACATGTTCGAACGAATCATTGAAGCTTCAAGTGGAAAACAAATAGTCATGTTTCTTGATTACGACGGCACTCTTTCTCCAATCGTCGATGATCCTGACAGAGCTTTCATGTCCAGCAAGGTTTTTTTATTAATTTTAATCAAAACAGATTTCTTTTTTTTCTTCAGATCTTCTCGTTAGAAGAACAAATGTTAATCTCTGTTATGCGTGTTTCACAGATGAGAAGAACAGTGAAAAAAATGGCTAAATGTTTTCCAACTTCTATAGTTACTGGTAGATGCATTGACAAGGTACATTTTAATTTCTCATTCTTTTTAAATTATTATTAATGAACCAATTTTCAGTTAATCATGTTTTTAAAATATATATAAATATTTTTGTAGGTTTATAGCTTTGTGAAGCTAGCAGAACTGTACTATGCTGGAAGCCATGGAATGGATATTAAAGGCCCAACGAAAGGTTTCTCAGGATACAATAAGGTATTATATATATGTTTTAGATTCTTAAACTCAAGTTATAACATAATTTCAACCCTGATTTTTATAAGTTTTGATATTCTTAATCAAATGTTACTTTTTGTTTTTAGGATAAACCATCTGTTCTTTACCAACCAGCCGGCGACTTTCTTCCCATGATCGATGAGGTAAACAAATATGTGTTTTTCTTAGTTTGTTTATCTGTGTGTGTATTTTTTATATATGATTTGGGAATCGAGCATTTTAATTTAAAAATCTATTGTGTTTATAGGTTTTTAAACAATTGGTGGAGATAACCAAATCAACAGCAGGAGCCAAAGTGGAGAACAACAAGTTCTGTCTTTCTGTACACTTCCGTTGTGTCGATGAAAAGGTACATAATAACAAAAATTTCCTATTTATGTATGTTTATAAAAAAATGAAACTAATACAGTGAATACTTGTTTTCTTAAAAAAATATTCAGAAATGGAGCGACCTGGCTTTAAAAGTTCGGTCGGTGGTACAGAACTATCCGACGCTGAAACTGTCTCAAGGTCGGAAGGTATGTGACGTGGCATCTTCTTGGTGGTGAATGCCTAATATAAATTATGTATGCAATTTAATTTACATAATTTAAATTTATATTTGTACTTTAAACAGGTTTTTGAAATCCGACCCATGATTAAATGGGACAAAGGCAAGGCCCTTGAGTTTTTGTTAGAGTCACTTGGTGAGATTCTTCTTTCTCTCTTGTAGTATAATTTTATTTTTCATCACACACAAAAAAGTATACTTCCTTTTTAGCTTATTACATGGTTATTAAATGTTTATTTTTCAAAATTAAAAATAAGCAATTCTAAATTTACAACTTTGGCTGTTGCAGGATTTGAGAACTGTAACGATGTATTTCCGGTTTACATTGGTGATGATAAAACAGACGAAGATGCTTTTAAGGTAAATAATTCAAATGATATTGGAAATATTTTATTTCATTATTATATTGAATAATATGTGTAAAAATACTATTCCCGAATATATATATATATATATATAGCTAATTGCACATATTAATTGTGTTATAATCCATTTTAATTTAGCTGCTACGAGAGAGAGGACAGGGCTTTGGTATTCTTGTCTCCAAGTTCCCCAAAGACACCAGTGCGTCGTATTCTTTGCAAGACCCACCTGAGGCAAGTACATATACAATTATACATACAATTATAAATATTCATTTACACACACACATATATATATATATTTATATACATTTTTACCGTAAAACCTTACATTTATTCGTATTCCATACGCAATTATAATGATAATTCTGGTTACATATACAGGTGATGGATTTCATGCGACGGTTGGTGGAGTGGAAACAAATGCAGCAATAAAGGGGCATTGAAGTGATTTTAGTGGCATTTTCAACAAAATAGTAATAATCATAACCAATAGGTGGCATATATATAGACAATATGTACATCCGTAACCTATAATGGAACATTGTACAAGATCCTTATATAGGCTGATCTTGATCATTACAATTCTTTTCTTTTTAGAAAAAGAGCTTATATGAACAAGACAAATGGGGAACTTTTATTATATTGGAGATATATTTTGCTTTCTTTTGATAGCCTTCTTCTATTCTATCTTTATTGCTAGAAGGCAATTTAATTTACCTTTTAAACTAAAACAAATTAGACGATTGTAAGAGAAGGGGTATGTATAATTGATACCTTTTGTAAAATGATAGAGAAAATGTGTATCATTTAATGAAATATTTAAATCACATTTTAGTAAATTAAACTATACTTGCCTTCACAAGTTCGATCCTTTTTAACTTCAAACTAAATATCTCTCAAATTGTTTTATTCGAACAATACAAAATTAAAATAGGATAGTGTGCTATTATTTCTCGTAGTTAATAATGATACCACTGGAGTCTTCTTGAAAATCCTGCACTCAAAATATTGAACAATTTTTTTGTAAACCAAAATTAGATTTGAAAACAACATTTATTTTAAGGTGGAGGAAATAACGTATAACTATAAATAATTTAACTGTGATAAAAAAACGATAAATAATTTATAGGATGTCGATTGTCGACTAGTAAGACTTAGACACACACACACACTTCCGTGGGTCCGTTACTTTTTTTCACGACATGAAAACATTACAGAGTACTTGTGGTATGACCGAGACAAATTCTTCAACTTCCAATTAATATTATTTTTCCTTCTTTTTAACAAAAAATAATAATTATATTTTCCCCTGTTTGAATTAAAGTACATTTTCTTTTACCAAATTAAAAATATTTAAAGGACAGATTTTGTTTGTTACTTGCACCGCATGAGAACCTACATGTTAAGTACGTGTTCCTCTTGATGTCCATATCATCTGTCTCTCACCATGCATATATGTATGCGATTCTGCATGTTGGAGCTCGCGTAGATCCTCAACACGTGTCAATGTTATAAATGTCGGTCCACGCTTCAGAATCAAGCATTAATAATGTTCACATTAAACTTTAAACTTTAAATGTATGCACATGGTGATCCATGGGATAAGAGAATGCCTTAACAATGGGGAGCCACATTCAACTGACACGTGTCGCTGGTTTTGCACTTTTTCTGACATTCTCAACTAACCAAGAAGATGGTTCGGTAGTCAAGGAATTCATCTTAAATTGATAAATTATGGTTTAAACCATTTCATTACGATTTTGATTATGGTTGCTCACCCTCAAGGTTTAAATAATACGAATATCTGCATTGTTTTTATATGTCCTGAAAATAATCTGGATTTCTGGTTCCGGTTATAAAATGAAAAACAATGTACATCCAGTTTCTTTTTCTTTAAAAGAACAACAAGGAACGACCAAACAAATAATTATGAAAGGTCTTTATCAAAAAAAAATAAAAATTATGAAAGGGTTAAATGTTTTTTCCTTCAATATTATGAAGTCCATTAGAAAAAGAAGCCCATAAGTAAGTAGTTGGATTCATCTTAACTTTACAGATATTGTTGGATTCATCAAATAAACATGGCCCATTAAACGGCCCAATTAAAACAAGACTACGACAAATGAAAACAGAAAAACAGAAAAAAAGACTAGTGTTGTTCACTGGTCCTCTGCAACTGTCAAAGAGCTTCCATTACAAAGCTCTGAAACGAAAATAAACTTCTAAGAATTTTGAAATTAATGCTCAAATGTATTCAGAGAATTTCTCTATAGCGTCCCAATCAATCTCCAAAGAAGGATACTTCTGCAAACCCATAAACAAACTCTCATCTTCTTTCGTCCAATCACTTGAGAAATCCAACAACGTTATATCCGACTCAGGTGAAGAACCCGAAAACCCGGATCCGGATTTCTCCCGAAATTCCGGTTCGTTTTCTGGTTTAGGACCCGTATAATGAAAACCAGAAAAAACCTCCTCTGTTTCGTCATGTTTCTTGAGCTCAGGTAGAGGAAGATGTGAGTTAGTGCAGATGGATTCGATCTTCGCGTTGATAGAAGGAGAAAATGTCTGTTTATATTCTCCGCGACGAGCAATGTTGGGGAAATTGAGACGAGCGTTGTCTCCTCTGATCTTATGAGCAGCTTGGTCGTAAGCTAATGCAGCTTCTTCCGCAGTTTCGAACGTACCGAGCCATAACCGGGTTCGGTTTTTAGGCAACCGAATCTCAGCTACCCATTTACCCCAATGCCTTTGTCTTACGCCTCGGTATAGTTTAGCATGTTTAGTTACGTCGGTTTTCTTCATTGAGGTTGGTTTAGCGGTGAGAAGATGACCACCGGCGCAACGACGAGCTTGGTTTTGCCGGAGATGTAACTCTGTTTGGATTTGGAGGATTTGAGTTGGAGTGAGCTGGTTTAGTCCAATCGGACCCGTTTGGTTAGATACCGGTAAGGCTTGGTTTTTGGGACTGAAATTAGAATTTAAGGTTGGTTTCGATGAAGATGATGAAGTTACCTTCATGAATGGTTCAAGAGCTTTCATAAACTCTTCTATGCAATCATTCATGTTTAAAGATATTGCCATTTGTATTTTTTTCTGTCAAAGAATAAAAATAATATATTAAATAATTGGTGGAAAAAAAGAAAGAGGAGCTTCTGAAAGAAAAAAAAGAAGAAGAAGAAGCCCTATTGAGAAAATGAATTGACTTAATGATAGAAGAAACGAAGATTTTTGTTTGTTTTTGTCTAAAGAAGATTTGAAATATTCACGATCTTGGGTTTGATAGTTTCGCCATAAACTTTGGCTTATATATGTGTTCGTTTCGCCCATGGGGATTTTCTTTGGTAAAGTCAATGACGTTGATGATGTCATGCATATATCGTAAAAACTAGTATTTTTAATGTCCTTACCACAAATGCATAAAACTATCACTCCCCTAATTTAGTTTTGTTTTATTGGTGTCTCAATGACTCTATGCAAATTTATGGAAGTTAACAGTGTTAAATTTTTTTATCTATGAAATTCAAACTAAACAAGCTTGTATTAGGAAAAGAAATTCACATTTCACAATCCTAAAATACAACTATTTTCCTATAGTATTATGCGAGTCTATGTATTCTCCATGCTTTTACAAATGTGTATGCGATTCATTCGAGTTTAAGGAAAAAAAACGAGGGGCTTCATTAACGATCTGTATATAAAATTTGGCAATGAATGTAATCAACATTTCGTATATTACTTTTTTTTTAATTGGGGAAAATGGGTAAAGCAGGATAAAATCATGAAAAGGAACGAAATAGGATTGGAGCCAACCAGCTGTGAGTATGAAAACAAAGGGGGCCCCACATAGACGTGTTCACACGTTGTGTCCTATGTGGATCTGACTTGTAAACAACGCAAGGCACCTTCTGGCTTCTTCAATCTTCACTCTCATTTTAGCAGAACAATTTCTTCAGTCCCTGCCTTCTTAGTCTTTTTTTATTATTTAGAAACCGACAAAGATTGTTTATTAATTGGGAAATTAGACATTATTTATAATCTATATGGATTTTTAAATTATAAGATAACATAGTATAAAAGAAATGAGACTCAATTTAACAAAGAAATGAGGTTCAATGTCAGACCATCAGACCATATTATATAAGACAAAAGGTCAATGTCTATAATGTAACTTTTTTGATATTATTTTTGGAGCTATTGTTTACTTCAGGAAAAGCGTGGGACTTAGGTTGCTTCTCGTGAATCTTCGCTACCTTTTCACTTATGGTTTTTGAAGATATTTTTATACCAAGCCTTCGATTTGTATTAGAAGCAAATATACAACACCACCAACAAATAAAGTGAAAAAAAAAAAAAATCTACCAACAATCATTATTAGATCAAAGAGTGCACAATTCGGCTAACCATTTCAAAGTAAAATGTAAACAATAGCTTAAAAATAATTCCAAATCGGATTAAAATCTTACTAATGAATGTTGGTTAGAGCTCTCAGGCGGGCATGCCCGCTTCCGCCTGGTCCAGCCCGCTCAGATCCGCCTGTTTTTTAGATTGTTGCGGGTCCGCCTGCTAGGACCGCGGACAGGAAAAACACTGTCCATACCTGCCCCGCAAAGATTAACGGATATACGGGTAGGCCTGCGGACATTTGATTAGTTCTTCTTCTTGAATCTGTTCTTCCATATTTGAAGTTTTGAAAGCTGAAATTAATTGAAATGAATGATTTTGAATGTGGCTTTGCAAATCTCTGATGAATGAATGAGTGATGATGATGATTTCCAATGAATTTGAAATCTCTGATCCTTTGAATCTGAGTTGTCTCCAAAATCGTGTGACTCTGAGTCAAACTAGCACTTAACGGAAAGTGCTTTTTTATACCACAAGAACCATTCTGACCCTGTAAATAAACAAAGCAGATAAAGAGCTGTCAATAATACAATGGATCAGATTAGTTTGGTTTTTTTTTTTTTTTTTT
>VBRH01000679.1:3870-14710 GCA_014578085.1 Cardamine resedifolia | reverse complement strand
TTTTTTTTTTTTTTTTTTGCAGCCGAAACTCGAATTCTTCCTAATCTTGAAACTAACCCATGGTTAACTGCTAAATAAAAAGAAACTCATATTCGAAGGATAAAAACAATTCTAAAATAAATAGCTTAAGAAAAAAAAGAAAAACTATTAACTGAAAGAAATGAAAAAAAAAATCCAGCGGAGCGTTGAATTGAAACCCGTCTCCCTGTCTCTTCAGTTTCCTTATAACATAATGGCAAAGCTCAATTCTGTAGGATTTTAGACCTTTAGGTTTAAAATTAGAAAACCTCTACAAGAGACCGAAGCTTCAAAAGAATAAAAACTTCTATGACAAACCAAAAGTTTCATTTAAGCGGACCATCCGCAAGCCTGCAAAACCGCAACGGATCAGCCCGTATTAACCCGCATTCCGCATGGACCATGCCCGTTACACCCGCAATTTTGTGGATAAACTTTTAAGTGTCCAAGCCCGTTCTACAATGGTACTAAATGGACCCGTTCTGCAATGGTACTAAATGGGCTATGCCGGCGGACATCAGGCCCGCTTGACAGCTCTAATGTTGGTATGCATGGTTTACAATAATAGTATGAGAATTTAAAACAAAACTCTTAAAATAGACGTAACTTTATATAATTAATTATAATTGTATTGATGTTGTATGATACAACGGATCCGAGAATTCTGGACGAAATAAAAAAACTATAGAACCAAAAAGAACTCGAGATGAAACCGCTAACTCGTTGACTATAGGCCGCCGTCCTTTTCAAAAAAATATTAAATAGTTGACTTTTCCATGTCAAAGCAGAAACAAATCAATATCCCCTATTCTTAATTAGTTCATTGCTAATCTAATAGAAATGATTAGGTAGCTAATCAATATTTATCATGATTCCATGGACCCTCATTACCGATTGCTCCTACCTCTTATCTTCACTTAGAATTTCCAACTATAGTTAAATGAAACTTTGATTATATTAGCTTTTGTATAGATAATAATATAATAAATCGTTTTTCTTAACCGACCAAATTGTTTGTAAGGGACATAAGAAGTAACAAAAGGATGAGAAATCAAATGGAGTTATGCCAACACAGAGATCAATATGGAAACAATTTGCTAAAAGAGCCAAGTCCAATACTAAACATAGATGCAATATCAAATGATGACAATAGAAGTTAACAATACATACATGAGTTGCTTAAGGAAGAAGGTTACAGAGTCTTACAACATTTAAACCAGTAAAGAGCAAACAGTACCTAAGTGTTGTAGTGTTCAAGTGTTCTCGATGCTTTCTCCAGATTAATCTTGTGATTTTCTCTCAACTCTTTCATGGCTACGAAACTATTCTGCTGCAGATTATCAATAACAGTGGACGTCAGAATACAGAACCCCAAGTTTTACAGACCGAATTACTCAATTAGATAACTTTAAAAAGTTTTGTTCTGAGAATCCAACAGAAGCGCAGAGTAACTTACAAGGTGGTTGCTTTCACGAGCCAAGATGCCTTCCATGTTAAGAAAGAGTGATGTCCATTGACCCATGAAATCAGATTCTTGATTTGTGGAGTTATTGGAGTTTTCAGATCCATATATATCCATTGGCTTTGCTTTAGCATTCCTTTGGATCAAGCTACTAGCTTCTTTCTGGCTCTTCTTCAACACTGCATTCCACACAAATTCATATGACTTACACATGGAATTAACCATTATTAACCGACTCTGAATTTTGCAGGGTAATGAGAAACACTTACCAGATAATCGACCTTTGATATCCTGGTAGTGAAGATCTGACCAGATATATGCAGCTGAAGACATTCATAACATCCACAAAAAGTTAGATCATGTTATTAAGAATAAAAGAGACAGTAATAACCAAAAACAACACTAAAGAATCAGACAACCTTTTAGGCAAAAAGAGCAAGGGCAAGATCTAAGCTCATTGTCAGCTTCCATGTCGTGATTAACAATTCCCATACCATCAACATTCGAACATCTGTTTATATTAAACGATTTGATAGTCTGAGAATTAGGCAACAACAAACCCGCGCCTTCGCTATTGCTGCTACTGAACACAGCCATGGCTAAGTCTTCACCAGTAGTAGCATCGGTTTGACTGGCACATACATTGATGTCCGAGTCCTTCTCACACGTCTCCTTCACAGCATCACTAACATCACCTTTAGAAGGTTCAACAGCCATATCTACAGCATTGGTTTCACCTTGAGATTCTTTTACATCAAAATTATCAGAATCACCATCAAAACTAATCTTATCATCAGAAGAAAAGCCTTCATTTATATCACTAGTCCTAGTACTCTCCTTAACCAAGTCGTCAACAACTAAACACAACCTCTTCGAAAACTTAACCCCCGCGCCTTCACGAGGAACAGTCTTGACAGAATCATCTCCAGACTTCAGAAGCAAATCACCCAGAATTGATGAAATTCCTCTCTTGGTAGGAAGATTAGTCATATCACACAAAGCGAGACGTGTTTCCTTGGACACTAAGCTGAAGCTATCTCCAGTCATCTTCAAAAATCACCCACAAACAGGAGAAAAAAAAAAAAAAGAAGAAGAAGAAAACTTTCAATTTCAAACTAGAAATGCAACAAAAACAGATACTCCAAAATCAAATTTCACCAGATTCAAACGAGCATACAGAGAGAAATTAACCCAAAACCCTAGAAACTTGGAGGTGCAATTAAAACCCCATATAAGAAATTGAACAAAACCCTCTTCGAAACCTTGAATTCGGAATCATAAAGTGTCAAGAAGCAAGAAAATGAAGCGATTCGAATAATAGAAATGAAAAACCCTAAAATTAACGAAGAAAGAATCAATTGAGTTTGGGGTAACTGACCAAAGGATTGATGACATCCGTAGTTGGCTCAGAAATCTTGGCTTACTCGGAAGAAAAATAGTAAGTGGGTGTGAGTAGAGAATTAGGGTTTTTTTTGAGGTGGTTGAGGCGGGAACCTGTGCGGATTTTCCGATCTTAGATTTCTTTTGACCCGCGTTTCGAATTACGATTTGGCGTCGAACTCGGGAGTCGCGCGCGGTCCCGCATTACTTAATGGGCCAGAATTGAATTAAATAAGCCCACATAGATATTAATAAAAGCCCAAATGTTTTTCTGGGTCTAAAATTGCTGTTTATTGGCCTGCGATACCTTTTGTTTTTTCCAGATATATTTTTAATTTAATGTGTTTGTTACGTCAGATCCTAATCTTATCAGACAGAAAAAGGAAGGATCTCCTCGAAAAGCACAAGATCACACGAGCCAAAATTTTATCCACTTATAAATGAACACGTCATATTCCTTGCCGTGAAAGTATTCACTTTTTAAGTCAGACACAATTTTCTTATTTTTCAATTTTTTTTTCATAAATCCGTTAAGAGAAGAGAAAAATTTTCAACTCATTGAAATGGAATCGCGGCGAAGCAATCCGATGACGGAGGAGGAATCATCTGGTCTAATTGCGGCGAGGCGGATCAAGCAATTGTCTTCACACCTATCTCCCGCCGTGACGCCGCCGTCGCCGCTACCGTTAGTGCAGACGGAGGTGTGTTCGGCGAGGTCGAAGAAGCTCGAGGTCAATGCCCAAGCGTTGTCGCTATACATGAAGGGAAAACACATGGATATACAGGAGAAAATATACGAGTATTTCAATTCTCGCCCCGATTTACAGACGCCGATCGAGATCTCAAAGGAAGATCATCGGGAATTGTGTATGAATCAGCTGAGAGGGCTAGTGAAAGAAGCTGGAATAAGGCCGCTTAGGTATGTGACTGAAGATCCGGCTAAGTATTTCGCAATTGTTGAAGCTGTTGGAAGTGTTGATATGTCTCTTGGGATTAAGCTTGGCGTTCAGTACAGGTTTGTAGTTTTGCTTTTACAATCCATTGGATTTTGTGATTTTGAGATTTGAAGCTTTGAACTTTTTGGTTTTCTGGTCTTGTTCTTGATGAAAGTTTTGATCTTGTTTTTTATTCTAAGTAGTAATATGTGATTATGTTAGTATTGTGATAAGATTGATAAATACAGATATGTAAGATTCGTTTATACATATATTTTGCAGTCTTTGGGGAGGCTCTGTGATCAATTTAGGAACGAAGAAGCATAGAGACAAGTATTTCGATGGCATTGACAATTTGGACTATACTGGTTGCTTTGCCATGACTGAGCTCCATCATGGTGAGTGAAGGATGACTAATGCTGCCTCAGCATCTAATACTCTTTCCAAATGTCCGGTTACTAAATATCTGTCTTTGTTTCCTCAAGGGTCAAATGTTCAGGGTCTTCAGACCACTGCCACATTCGATCCGCTTAAAGATGAATTCATAATCGACACACCTCATGATGGAGCCATCAAATGGTGGATTGGAAATGCTGCAGTTCATGGGAAGTTTGCTAGTGTTTTCGCCAGGCTCATCCTTCCAACTCATGATTCTAAAGGAGTCTCGGACATGGGTGTTCACGCCTTCATCGTTCCAATAAGGGATTTGAAAACTCACCAGACTCTCCCAGGTGTTGAGATCCAAGATTGTGGACATAAAGTGGGACTTAATGGTGTGGATAACGGTGCGTTGAGGTTCCGTTCTGTGAGAATACCTCGCGACAATCTTCTCAATCGATTTGGAGATGTGTCCCGAGATGGGAAGTATACAAGTAGTTTACCAACAATCAATAAAAGATTCGGGGCAACACTTGGTGAGCTTGTAGGTGGTCGAGTTGGCCTTGCCTATGCATCTGTTGGCGTCCTTAAAATTTCTGCCACTATTGCTATTCGTTATTCGCTACTAAGGCAACAGTTTGGTCCTCCAAAGCAACCTGAGGTCAGCATTCTAGATTACCAGTCTCAACAACACAAGCTCATGCCGATGTTAGCCTCGACCTATGCATACCATTTTGCAACTGTGTACCTTGTGGAGAAATATTCAGAGATGAAGAAGACTCACGAAGAGCAGCTGGTTGCTGATGTCCATGCACTCTCTGCTGGGCTCAAATCTTATATAACATCTTACACCGCTAAGGCACTCTCGGTTTGCAGAGAAGCTTGTGGAGGGCATGGTTACGCAGCTGTTAACCGATTTGGAAGCTTGAGAAATGATCATGACATTTTTCAGACATTTGAAGGAGACAACACAGTGCTTCTGCAACAGGTCCTTTCATTCTTTTAAGAAACTTTCACTTGTCTTGAAATAATCATGCTCATAGTTTTGGTTGTTCTTCTTCTTCTTCTAGGTGGCAGCTGATTTATTGAAGCGTTACAAAGAGAAGTTCCAAGGGGGGACATTGACAGTTACATGGAGCTACTTGAGAGAATCGATGAACTCTTATTTATCTCAGCCAAATCCTGTAACAGCGCGTTGGGAAGGTGAAGATCATCTAAGAGATCCTAAATTCCAACTAGATGCTTTCCGGGTGAGTTATTATTGTTTGCTATATATATAATCTCTCTGAGTAGCTTCATCCATGACAATTGTTTTCTTTAACTCTCATTGTCTCCTCAGTATCGAACATCGCGATTGCTACAAAGTGTTGCAATGAGATTGAACAAACACACCAAGACTCTCGGCACTTTTGGTGCATGGAACAGATGCTTGAATCATCTCTTGACACTTGCAGAATCTCACATTGAAACTGTCATTCTCGCCAAGTTCATCGATGCTGTTAAAAAGTAAGAAAGTCTTCCATAAAAACTCTTTTAAGGAATCAAATCTTTTTATAAAAAAAACCGTCTCTTTTGTTCAGCTGTTCGGAGCCAAGTGCAAGAGCTGCTCTGAAACTAGCATGTGATCTTTACGCATTGGACCGAATCTGGAATGATATAGGAACGTACCGTAACGTGGATTATGTGGCGCCTAACAAAGCCAAGGTCTGTTCATCAACAAATTAAATCAATGTTATTTTTATTTTCTCAATTAAAATGGTTTTAAAGATCTTCTTTTTGTGTGTGTGTGTGCAGGCGATTCATAAACTGACAGAGTATTTGAGTTTCCAAGTAAGGATTGTGGCGAAGGAACTAGTGGACGCGTTCGAGCTACCTGATCATGTTACTCGAGCACCAATTGCTATGCAGTCTGATGCTTATGCACAGTATACTCAAGTTGTTGGATTCTAAAAAGTGAAGAAAAACAAAATATACCATCACAATAATCTTTTGATTCGAAGCAAAAACATAAACAATTTATAGGACCGAGAATCTTCAGTCCTTTGTACTTCTTGTTATTTGTTTTTTTTCACTGGAGAATAAAAATACAAGTTATACAAATTTCATAAAGAAACGGATTTTGATCAAGCAATTTGGTAATTTTCTATCAAGTTTGCAACAGTTAAACTTAAATATACTTGATTTTGTTACACAATTTAAAATGGGTAAAATAAAATATTAAATCTTTTAAAGGAAGCTTGTCCATGCTGGTTTTCTAAAAGCCGTGGTGGGTTATACATTGCAGAGGTGAGGTCATGTATTAATCCCTTAAAACCTTCATAGACATCCAAAAGTCTTAAACTGTCATCGTTTAAACTATCCTCTAAATACCAAACTTTCTCTATATATTTTTTTATTTTAATGAATTAGTATAATTTTTAATAACATATTTACTAATTTAATATTAAAATAATGTTTTTTCCCCTTCAAATATGCACCGACATAATATTTTGTTTAATGTCAAAATGTCGGATGACATTCCTAATGCTGTAAAAAGTTTATCACTCGCGCAATTTGGGGTTACATTTTGTTCAATTCCCGAAGGTAAACTCTTCACCACATAAACACATTATTTATTTTAGCCGAAGAACAAAATATTATTTTTTGTTCATCTAGCTTTCTTAGGACATGCAATTTAGTTCAGACAAGGAGAGCAGATCTCGCCACGTCCCTCTCCCAACATGCACACCTCCTCCTTTACGTATATATAACCTTTTTATATAAAAACGTCACCAAAACAAATACGATATATGACACAAGATCACGATCCATACATGTAGCTTAACCGCCAATAATATCATAATTCGATCACGTATATAACATAGACTCTCGAGCAGTCGCAAGGGATAATTTGCTCTTAAAAACACACAATAATAAACTATACAGTATACACTCAAAAATAAAAATGGTGGAGGTCCAAGATTTGGAACCACTAAGTCCCATTCAAGACGACGAAAACGATGACTGCGAAGAAGACGAAGACGAATTTGACTGTTTCGGTGAAGAAATCAGCTACGACGATCTCAAGAAACGTATGTGGAAAGATCGAAACCTCATGTCTAAGCTCAAGCAGCAAAAAAAGGATAATCACTCCGTTATCTCTTCGCCGTCATCTTCCACGTCAGCATCCTCCTCTTCCTCCACCGCTATCGTGCGTCGAGCAGAATCTTCACGCCGCAAGAAAATGGCTCGATCTCAAGATTCGGTGTTAAAGTACATGATGAAGATAATGGAAGTTTGCAAAGCTCAAGGCTTTGTTTACGGAATCGTAACGGAAAAAGGTAAACCGGTAACCGGTTCTTCAGACAGTTTAAGACGCTGGTGGAAAGAAAACGTTCAATTCGATCAAAACGCTCCAAACGCTGTTTCTGATTACTTAACATTAGCGGCTGCTCAGTTAATCTCATCAAACGAATCTCTAGATCCGAGTTCGTATATTCACATGCTTCACGAGCTACAAGACACGACCTTAGGGTCGTTGTTATCAGCTTTGATGCAACACTGTGTGCCGCCGCAACGGCGGTTTCCGTTGGAAAAAGGTTTGGCTCCGCCGTGGTGGCCAGACGGGACGGAGTTTTGGTGGGGAGAGCAAGGAGCGGCGGCGTTCGAGAACGGTCCACCGCCGTATCGTAAACCGCACGATCTTAGAAAAGCTTGGAAAGTGAGCGTTTTAGCGGCTGTGATTAAACACATGTCGCCGAATTTGGAGAGAGTGAGACGGCTCGCGAGACAGTCCAAGTGTTTGCAGGATAAGATGTTGGCGAAAGAGACTGATACTTGGTCTCGTGTGCTGAACCAAGAAGAAGCTCTTCTCAAACGCCTCAAGATCTCTGACGACGAGGACGAGGATGAAGATCAAGAACCGGCAAGATTCACTTGTTTTGATCAAGAACCGTCGCTAAACACTTGTTTTCTTGTAGCGCAAGATCAAAATAATCAAGAACCGGCGATATTAATGAGGAAAGACAAAAGGGTTGATCAAGAATATTCCTTGAACAAATGTTATTTTGTAGATCAAGATCAAGAATCGGAGAGGTTAGCGAGAAAAGACCAAAGGGCTGATCAAGAATGGTCGCTAAATGCTTGTTTTCTTGAAGATCAAGAACCGTTAGGTAACAAGAGAAAAGGTGAGTTTTTGGAGCAAGAGGCAATGTTATCTAATGTATACACTTGCCACAACTCGACTTGTCCTTCGAGTGATGTGAGTTTAGGATTCGTCGACAAGAATTTGAGGACTGGTCACGAGATTGAATGTCTCTACGGGACTCAAGAGACAACAAACCAGAGTAGCGGTGGCTCGGAGGGGTTTGTTCGATCGATGACTACGAGTGATGATGATTACAGCACGAGCTCGAAAACAGAGGACAGAAGAGATTATCATAATCAAGATGGAAACTGGCTAGATTATCTCTGGTTCGAGAGGCTACATGACATTAATTGTTCTGATCAACAAAGATTTGAAGATCAAACAACCACGGTGGATTTGAACCAATTACCAGATCATTCTGATTCAAATCAGACCATGAACGAGGACGATTTCTCCTTATGGGACATGGGTTGTGAAGACAAAGATATTTATATGTCTCAAAATTGAAAAAGATCTCAACTTTCGAATATATATATTCTCTAGTTACAATGTGTTAAGAACAGAGTTAAAAGAATAAACAGAGAAAAAATTGTTGTTTTTTTTTGTTGATGATCCAAAGCTATACAATCAAGAAATAAAACTTTTTTAATCAATTTTTTCCTTTCAAAAAGAATTGTACCAATCTTAGTCATAAAAACTATGCCTTTGTGGAATGCAATCTTCAAGAACCAATCTTGGAGCCGCACAAGAATAACCTTTCCTGAATCTACCTTTGTTCAGACTCTTCACATCAACTTCTACTGCAAAGATGGCGCAAACCGGTCTGTGATCTGAAAAACGTGATTCGCCTCGAATATATGAAAGCTGTTCTATTCCTTCTCCTCTCCATAGAATCCTATCACACCTGAAAACATTCCAAAATCCAAAACACACCACACAAAAACAGAGGTTTTAGGAATCAAAACACATCACAAAAAAAACGTGGTTTCGGTTTAGTATATAGGGATAGTTTAGTAGTACCAAGCAGGAGTACGGCGTTTTTTCTTTGACTTGGTGTTTTCTCCGGCGTAAGCATCTGAGTTATGAGAGTACTTATAGGTCGGAGCAAAGAGGATTTGACCTTCTTGAAATCCAGAAAAGACTCTTCCTGCTCCTCTTTCCATGTTAAGCTGAATCATTAGAGATCACAGAAGTTGGTAAATCGATAAAAAGAACTGAGGATTTAAAAGACTTCAAGATCATTACAAAACCTGATCTTTCTCAAGAAGAGTGTCCCAATCATTGTCTTCTAGTAATACTCTTGTCTCTTCATAGGTTAAAGCAACTCTGTAATTCAAATCTCCAAGCCAAAGCACTCGGCTGCAAATTTTTAAAAACAGTCTTTAGCGGTTATTATTTTCTTGTTTAGAGAGAAAGGCTTATGAGTCTCATGTAAACATACTCATGATCAACAATTCGTTCGGGTGCGCGACAAGTAGGGCTCTTGGTGAGTTTAGGGAACTGAGTATGTTTCATAATCTCAGCTACGTCTGCGTTTCTTCTCAACTCATCACCTTCTTTCTCACCAGAAGCCAAATGGCTACACACAAAGCAAAAGCTCGTTTGGTGCAAGGACATGCTTATAGCAATACATCCCTGTACAAACACAAAGATTCAGATTCTTTTTTGCTAGTGTCATATAACCTTTGATTTATATAGAAAAAGAAGTTGCTTTACCTTGTTCCCCAAGCGACCCATGATTCCTCTTCCAACAGAATCAAGTCTTAGATGAGATATATGTGGAATCAACTCTCTTCTAGCCCAAACAGACAAAAACAAACCCACCATTTGTTTACTAGCAATCAATCGATAACCCATTTGTCCTGGCATCTTCGTAGTTGCAGGAACATCATCAAACAGGAAATTCTCATGAACTCTAAAATTATCAGCCTCCACATTATTACTATTATCTGATATAGGATCACTAAACCTTTTCGATCTCCGAGCTTCCCAACCAACCGAAGTATCGATAACCGGACAATTACAAGTCTTCAAGAGGCTTGAATCGACTCGAAAGTTTCTGCTTAAGACTTTAAGATTCGGTCTTTGAAAGAAACTAAGACTACTTGGTGTTCTTGATTCTTCAAAGCTACTACTACAAGTAGTTGTTTTTGAAGCAGAGAAAGCTGCGTTTGAATAAACAGAGTCTTGTTTCGGTTTGTTTAAAGCTTGACTTATTAGAGCTAACCATTTAGCTGCAGGCTCGTTATCTTCAACTACTAATACGTTTCCTGCACTTAGAGGAACAATCTCTTGAAACCTGAGAAAATAAGAAAATAGAAATCAATACAAGAGTTGTTATAAAGATTGAAACTTTATGAGTCCAAAATGATTCAAATTTCATTCATACCCACAGATATATATATCTGCTGTGCCTTCAACGAGTAAGAAGTCTTCGAGGTTAAGATCATTGTTTGGTGTTCTTCCTCCTACGTTCCACGTAGCTAGAAACACCCTATGATTTAAAAAAAAAAAAACAGAAAATTAGAATCTGAAAAAAAA
>VBRH01000678.1:16877-29775 GCA_014578085.1 Cardamine resedifolia | reverse complement strand
ATATATATATATATTTGTAAGATGTAAAGAAGAAAAAAGACACATAATGTAAAAGGGACTACATTCTATGTTATCTTGTTTAGCCTAATTAATTAGCATGGCATCAATCTTCCAGGTTACTAGATGCTTCTTCTTCTTCTTATGTTCCCTCTCAATCAACCAAATTATATTCGAACATATCTTATCTGTCGTTTGATGCCACTTATCATCACTCCTAAATCTGTAGGACATCGACTAGCATTTCACATTTATTCTAAAGTTTGATTTTGCATGTGCATGGTACCATTTTAGGAGTTTTCACAAAGATATAGCATTTCAATTCTCATTAATCGTTCATTAATCCAAAATGCTCATCATAGACATAGAATAGCTTGTAATAATCGTGCATCAATATCTAGATTAAAACTACTCGATTTTTGCTACCCTTTCAAAGAAAAAAAAATAGTTTTCTTCACAAAATTTACGGTTAGTTAATATATTTATATCAAAATTAAAAATTTGTTTACATGAAACAAAATGTATAAATTAAAATAATGTGACCATCAGCAATAAATATATATTTGTTGGTGGTATTGTATTTTGGTGATAATTCTGGAAAATAAAACAGATAATATGGTATTGTTTTTTTTAGAATTTTCCTATATATAATGTTATTTATGATCTAATTACAATAACAGTAACTATATATCATGCATATCCGAAATTTGACATCAATTTTTTCAAACAAAGATTCGACTTGCTGTGCAAATTAACAGGCAACAATGGGTATCGAGAATAAATTACTTTCTTAGTAATTTGGTTCGTTATTTTCTCCGAATTTATTGATATTATAATACATAACTCTTTGCTGAGTTTGCGTCACAAACAGTGCTAACATGGTATGAAACCCATTACCAGCCAATTGGATTTCTGTTCTCTTTTCCATTGGGAGTGGAATATTACAAACATAATCAGAATAAGTAAGCACTGTTTGCTTAATTACATACATTTCCACGGTTTTAAAGATCATATTAAACATTCAAACCTAAGCATTTATCTTTATAAATAAATTTAATGCTTTTATATCTTAAAACCAATTAGTTCAAGTATAATTGTCTTTTCTTGGCCAATTACAAGTTAAGCTTACATTATGGTAACTAAAAAAACTTTTACACACAGAGAAAATGAAATACATATTATACGTGTACGCCAGGTTTTAATGATCCATTTTTCGCATTACTTGCTCCATGTCATTTTTTTTAATTAAGAAAAAAAAAGATTTGAGGGTAATAATTTTGTAACTCAAGATTGAAGAAAAAAGAGATGAAGTGATAAGTGATTAATGGTAATGGTAAATTGGTAATTAAGTGTGGGGCTCGTACGATGGCGTACGAAAGATTGAGATTAGGCGAAAGTAAACAAAAAAAAAGACTTTTGAGTTGGATTCATGCTTGGACTCCATCTTCCATAACTCCGGCTAATGGATGACACCTCTTCCTTTTTTATATAATTAATCTATATTCCAATTTCTATGATTTCTCATACTAGCATTAACTTTATATTTTATTGTTATAAGAAAGAGATCCATTGTTTAGGTAAGCAAAGATGATGATATCAGCAAAACAACAGCGAATTCATTGAGAAAAGGTGAGAAATATACATATTTTACCTTAACTAGGCAATTTGAAATTCATTCAAAAATGTTTTTGAAAAGAGGTGGTGTCTAGAAATTATTGGTGAATTCATAGATGACCTAACCAAATGTAATTGGTTCTTCCATTATTAATAAAATATATTATATATGTCTAACTGTTCCCACACATGAAAGAAAGGGACATGTCATACAATAAGCTTGTCTACATGATAATCAGACCGTCTTCTTCACAAGTACGTCACCAATTTTTATTTTATTTTAATCTTCATTTCTTAGCACCATGATAATCATAAATAACAATGTTAAGTTGTTAACTAAAATTCATGTTTCGGAAAATACACCTGAAAATTACATTGTCTCATTATTGTATTTTTTTCCTACTCCAACAGAGACCAATCAAAGTATCAAACACAAAGTGATCTGTGCACAAACTCAAAGATATCTAACTATCGATAGTAGTAAAGTTTCACAGAAAATATAGATGAAAAGGCGTTCTTCGATTTTAACCGATAAACTCTACAAACTTGATCTTATCCCTCTTTTCAAAGTGGGGGATCTGTGATGTTACTATATATAGTAAGTACCCTTCAAACCAAGTTTTTAGATGAGTTTCTTCTTGTGGAAATATCGCTTCAAGTACCATATCTGTGTACCCGCAACCGAAAGGCAAACCCCGAGTGACATTATACTGAACCATGCCACTTTTGAGTTGGTTGCTTCACTCACTTCTCGCATCTCAGCTTCCCTGTATCCAAATTTTGCTTTTTATCACTATGTTCTTGTCTCAATCCATACCCAATTCGATTCCCAGACTTAAAAAGATAACACTTAATCGCAACAAGGAGAAAGACACATACCTGTTTTTAATATAATTTATGTTCTCCCGAATCGCTTGCACTAATCCGTCAAGTCTCCTCAACTGAAGCTCAACACCCTGCACATACAAATTCACAAGAGCGGAGTTTTCACATTAGAAAGAAGAAGAGCGAAAGATGTTTCAAAAGATGTAAAAAAGAAGAAGACTTGCCTCGATCTTTTCCTTTTTAGCAACAGAGTCCCAATCTTTAGCTGCGATACCCATCTTCCAATCAACCCCAAGGGTTAGAGGATTGGGTTGCGGATGACTGGAATCAATCCAGAAACAAGCCAAGTAGTTTCCGGTTTCTTGAGTTGTGAACGCAAACTGACCATGTGTTACATTTTCTTGGTGATGAAGAGTGTTCCCATAAGGTGATGTTACCTATCCACCAAAGTAATCAGAGAAAATTGAAGGAACCATAAATATTATGCCAATAATTAGCTTCTACATGAGCCACATTAACATGCAAAACAAATTTGCATCCTTCAAACTTGTAAAAACTTGAGCTTTACAAATCTGACTATCCTGAATTTCGAAAGAAACCATCACAGTAGAGCACAAAACGCTAAACCCGTTCAATCATTTTCTTAATGGTGAAATATGTGTAATGTTATAAAGAGAAAAAAATCAAAACTTTATAAGAAAAATTCAGATGATTGCTCTCTCAAGTCTCAACAACACACACCAATGCTCAATGAGTAAAAGTCGCCGACATAAATTTAACAACTTGATGATAAAACACAATCGAATACACACAATTTTGATTCTCAAATCAAAACCCTAACAGAGACCTAAAATCGAAATTAAAACCAGCAAAATTGAGCAAATCAATCTACTCAAAACAATTCAATTTTTGCAGCGATTCAAGTAACAATCGGAACCATACCTTAGAAGAAATAGCAGGCGTGTTTTCAGGATTATGCTCATCGACGACATAGTAATCAGCCAAAACGACAACGTTGCTCTGTATCTCCTCGGAGACACACTTCGTCCCTCCCGACGGCGGAATCGTCAACCATATAGCTTCACCGTAATTTACCGTCAACAAGAACAATACCACCGTCAGAAACACCGAAACATCAGAAATTACTCTAATCGCCATCGGAAAAGCAACGACGGTCTTCTTCTCTTTTTGCCCCAAGTCCAAGCCAAGGGAAGGTCAAAGTCCAAAACCAAAACTAACGAAGACAAAGAGACTACACGCGCGTGCGCGTGGGGAAGTTTTAATAGGATTGATGGGGTTTGGTGACTTCCTTCAACGTAAGACTAGCCAATCAGGTTCTGAAGAATGTCCACGTGGCGTATCTTTAACGGAGGTGGCGCGTCATTGTGTTTATCTTACCTTCTGAATGATTTAGCGGGTTTTGTTTACCGGCCTAACACTATTTTTCAATCTACCCTTTAATCACCCATAAACGTTTATAGTTTGTGCAGTGAAAGGATTCGAGTCATACATTAAATGAAATAATTATTGTGACGATGAGTTAGTAATACCAAGAGGCCAATTGAATTTAAAACAATTATTGGATATTTGGTGTTTTACTTTCATTTCAATCAAATTATGTATACATTTTAATGTTTCCGAAAGTAAAAAAAAAAAAAAGCAAACATAATTAAGGACTTAAAATACTTTTAAGATGTAAATTTAAATTTTAACTCATACAGAAAAACGAAATCGTTGCATTTGAAATAATTGGCCCTGCCAGCTGCCTAGTGTATATTGTACTACATTACAGAAATAGATATTAAAATGGGCCAATAACTATTTATATGACCCATAATAATTCGTAATTTGGGCTTGCAAATGCCTTCCCAACTTTTCTTTTCTTTTTATTCGACTCGGTTGGTAATACTAACATATATGTATAGGGTACAAAAACATATATGATCAAAGTTTTCACGAAACAAAAATGTATGGGTTATATCCTATTTTATGTCCCCACATCATTTTTAACATTTTCAAAACCGACTAAATGATAGATCTGAGAGATATACCCAAAAAGGATTTGGTGGTTGAAACTAGTTCATTGGATCCATTATATATTACTGAACCTTCAACGTACATATTTAATGAAAAATAAATAAATGAATAAACCTTCAACGTACACCACTTAATTTTCCTCGAAATTTCCTTGCCATGCTGTAACACTAATCCTCCGACATTATTATGATAAATGTACACAAATAGTAATGTATAAACTATTGTGGTTGAGATTATATATATCGTGGTGATCTCGTTGAGTGATTGTAGGCTTGGAAAAATTGGTACGGAAACGGTACGGTCCCCTATTAATAAATACTACACAGTATTGGATTTTCCATTATTCATCAAGATGTATAAATACCATTTTTTTATTTTTTATTTTGGAAAAAACTCTTGTTATGTTCCTTTCTTTTTACTAACATTTCACAAAAGAATTTCTTGAAATTCTAAAAAAACTTCTTTTTAAAATAATAAATTAATTTTAAAACTATACTTGTGAAATATAGGAAATACACATTCTATGTTTTTCTCAATAAATTATAGAAATTCTAGACATTCGGCCCGTAATTTTTTAGGTGTTCGGTATCGGATACTGATATTTTACTCTACCATAAGTTGGAGAGCCATAAAATGGAAGTGCTTCTGTACTCTACCAAGTGAAGTTGACCTAATTTTCTATGTAAAACATCAATTCTTTAATTTGTATATTGAGAAGGTTCTTGTTGTTTGATTTTTGAAATTCCATTCAAATAGGTGTCAGTTATGAAATAAGTGTTAAAAGTTAAAACTCAAAAGTGAAATTGAATGAAGCCACGATCGAGATGCTTCTTCTCTTCATGCAAACGCAAACTTTAGCTGGAAAGCTGACAAAAATCCGCCCATATTCTCTCTCACATATTGGAGAGTTTTGCTTAAGACCAAAGTGTGAAATCTCAAGACGAGGACAACAAATTAAAGTACCATCCCATGATTAGTCTTAAGCTTTGTGAGAAAGTCAAGGCTGTCCACATAGAACATGTCATCTCCCATTTTTGCCTACATACGATCATGTGCTCTTTGCGTGTCCTAAAGTCATATATGCTTTATTGTTTTTATGTTTTGGCAATGATTCATATCAATCTTTAGCATAATTACTGTTGAGTTAGATGTGTTCGCATAAATTATATTGGTATCAATTAAAGAAAATGTAAGAGAAAATCTACTAGTTCTTTGGAAATAAAATGATTCAAAGAAAAATTGAATAACCTTTTTTAGATAACACAAGTTGTTATACAACAACAAAAAATTATATAAAATCAAAAAACTAGGAAGATAAATACTCGAGTGAGTGTGACGAGAGAAGACGCGGTTTGGGATTGGGTAGCAAAGAGACAGAATGAGAACAGCTGTATTTGAAGTCACTCTCCTAGCAATATAGCATCATCACCTTCTTCCACACTCTTCTGACTTTACTCTTCCTTTTATCATTTTATTTTCTCAACACAACTCTTCCCTATTTTGGCTCATTCTTTTTCATTTCACCATTCTTTATTTATTGCCTTAATGAATTTTTTTTATTTTTTTTAAGTTATGGGCATAGCAGATAATTTAAAGGTGTGTTAGGAAATTGGATAGTTTTTAAGTTTTTATTAGAGGATTGGATAGTTTTAAGTTTTTATTTGAAAATATGTAGTTTTTAAAGTAGTTTTAAAGAAAAAATATAGAGTAATAAATTGAAACTACCCTAAAAACTACATATTTTACAAATAAAAACTTAAAATCTATCTAAATCACAAAAAAAAAACTTAAAAACTAACTACCCAATTTTCTCATAATTTAATCTCGTATCTCCTTTTTTTGGTGTTCGAATCCTGGATAACCCGACTCTCTCCTTCTAACTGGCAAAGTGATTAACCAGTTAATTTACCGAAACCATAGTTAAGACATATTGATTTGATGATTTGAATTAATCAATGGTTCGTTAGTTAGAAAAGGGAAAGTAATTTTTTATGGTGATAATTCCTCTTATACTTGTGTTCTTTGTAGTGTCTGTATATTTTGCTGTCTAGTGATGTAAGAAAAAGGCGATACCACTCCTGCTAATTAGCTTTTTGTATGTAACATGTTGGGTTATATATGCATGGTTTATAAATATTACCAAATGATTATAATACTCTATATCAAACGTATTTTATGTTAATTACTGTGGCGTATGACGTCTCTATTTTGTTAACGCGTAAGTTACTCACAAAGTCACAAGCCATGATGATAAAATGTTATATTCAACACCAAGTTGTAAACTTGTAATACAGATTTAAAACCAGACTTTTCTTTAGACTTTATTAGTAAGAGTAATTGGATTTGATATAGACATCAATCTAATAAGAAAATTAACTGAAATCAATAATACAAGATGGAAAAAGTATTACAAGAAATAACATTTTTGTGCACGTACGTTTGGAGATTTTACCATCAACTTTTTTTTTAATGAGATAGAAACATGGTATAGTTTACTCTTTCCCTATATATAAGATTTTAAAGTTAAAAGTGTGTTTATTAAGATTTTTTTTTCAAATATATTATTTAGTATTTGATTTACAACAATTCAACCAATCACAAAGAAAAATGCAAAAGATAATTGGTCACAAAATATTGAATACATTTAAAATTAACATAGAAACTTTAAAAAATATCTTATAAAATGAAATAAAAATAAATCTCTAAAACAACATTTTATAATTTTGGACCGAAGAAAGAGTATAAATTAGAGAGTAAACCCCTAGTTTAATCCGAAAAGAATAACATACACCAATGACTAACCATAAATGGGGCCTCTTTCTTGGAAAGATCGTATACGAGTTAACGCGTGAAAACGTAGCTGTAATTTGTAATCTCCTGATAGCTACGTATAGAGTCAAATATCAAAAGAAAAATTATCTAAAAATTATAGGATATTTAGCATCATTCCTCGATTTGCTCATCAAGTTGCGTCCGTACAGCTAGGCTATAGTATATTTGTATATGTTCCTAATTAACTATTCCTAACAATATTGACTCTAATCGGTAAATTCATTTTTGTTTGATATTCTAATTGTATGTTCAAAATATACGGAAATTTAAAAAGAAAAAGAAAAATATATAATTTAATTAATAGAAATATATATATTAATTCAGTCGGTAATTTATTTTGGACAAATCACAACCAATTGGTAACGATACAACCCGTAAAAAATGTAGGAAAATAAATTTAAATGTAAACTTACGTAGATTCTTTTTTTGTCACTGAAGTTGTAGAGTAACAAAATTGTGTAACATAAATATTTATTTAAAAGATATGTAATTGACAAAGGTTTACGTGATCACATAATCAATAGGTTTTCTATGTGATTCCACCAAAATAAAATCAAAATCATTATATTTATATATGTTTTGCTCTAAATACCAAGATTTTTACTCTTTTTTTTTGGGGGGGGCAAACCAAGAATTTTACTTATCCATTCAAAAAATTAACAAGAAGATGCAAAACTAGCAAAAGCATCTCTTTCTATTTATTATATAAAGAAACAAAGTAACAAAAGGTTAAAAGAAGGCCATGTTTCAGGTTCATTGTTCGAACACTTGGGCAAAGCCTTAACATGCATCCAATTTCGAATTAATAATTAAATTCCAAAGATATATTATTTTCTTTTGTTTTTGATTTTAAATGACAAAGGAACAAAATTGTATTAATGCCAATTGCAAGGATAAAGAGAAAATAGAAGAAAAACACCTGTCATGCACCACAATGTCACATTCATACACAAGAAACCATACTATATTTCATTTGACCCTATTTTAGATTTATATCAATAAATAATATTTCATCTCTTCATTTCCCATACCCCTCCCAAATCATTTCATCGCTATATATACTCTCCTCAGCTCACATTAATCCTCATCCAAAAATCTCTATCCATCACAACAACAGCAACAAAAAAGAAGAAGCCAAAGACCAATCTATTCACTTGATCAATACCACATTGTGCAATCAATTTGATTACATAGACGCAACAACATAACCATGGTGAAACAAGAACGCAAGATCCAAACCAACGCAAATAAGGAAATGCCTTTATCTTCACTATCTCCTTCTTCATCTTCATCTTCTTCTTCGTCATCGTCGTCGTGTAAAAACAAGACCAAGAAGAGTAAGATTAAGAAGTACAAAGGAGTGAGGATGAGAAGTTGGGGATCATGGGTCTCTGAGATTAGGGCACCAAACCAAAAGACAAGGATTTGGTTAGGTTCTTACTCAACAGCTGAAGCAGCTGCTAGAGCTTACGATATTGCCCTCTTGTGTCTCAAAGGCCCTCAAGCCAATCTCAACTTCCCTACTTCATCTTCTTCTCATCATCATCTTCTTGATCTCTTAGATGAAAAGACTCTCTTGTCCCCCAAATCCATTCAAAGAGTCGCCGCTCAAGCTGCCAACTCATTTGACCATTTTGCCCCTTCTTCATCAGTCGCCTCGTCACCGTCCGATCATGATCAGCATCATGATGACAACGATGAGGATGGGATGCAATCTTTGATGGGATCTTTCGTGGACCATCATGTGTCTTTGATGGATCCATCATCATCATGGTATGATGATCATAATGGGATGTTCTTATTCGATGATGGAGCTCCGTTTGATTACTCTCCTCAATTAAACTCGACGACGATGCTCGATGAGTACTTGTACGAAGATGCTGATATTCCTCTTTGGAGTTTCAGTTGATCCGACGGTCCAGAATTCATCTTAGTTTATATATTTTTTTCATTTTTTAAATTCTTTTAATATGTTAATTAATTTACCCTCGTCGTGAAAAAAAATTCAAGTTGTTTGTTGCTTGAAGAGAATTGACGACGAATACGACTACAATATATTTACTTGTTTTTGTATCATTGACAATAATATAATTGAAGGTTTTTGTCACTTCTTTGACTTTTTCATGTGGGGTTGCCCTTTAAATCAGTTTCATTAATAATTAATAAATAATCGTACTGGTTTGTATTGTAATGATATACTTTGCCGAATATTTTTATGACATAAATCTGATATTCATAATTTATTATTTTGTACTGTATTTTATATTATAAGATGTTTTAGAGATTTTTTGTGTTTCAAAATATAAAATGTTTTTACATATAAAATAATTTATATTTTATTGAATATTATATATTAAATAATACTTTTTTAGAATAACTTTTTAATATATGTTTTTAGCCAAAATATGTTATATTTTGAAATTAAGGGAATATCATTTTTCAACTCATTTACTTATGATGTGTTCCAAGTCTGCCAATATGTGATCATTTTGCAATCCAACACATTACCTTTGTTTTATGTTCTTGTTTTGGTAAGTGGTGAAGCCGATGATGATGTATAATTGAGCATCATTTTTCTTTCAACCATCATTAGTTACAAGACATATTTGATACTGGTAAAGTCCTTAAGATGATAAGATAACTCGTATGTAAATTAATGTGCTAATTAAATGTGAACAACTTTTTTCCCTATGTATCTTCATAATTCATCAATTGTTTGATTAAATACTATTATGTGTAGTACTATATTCAGAAGAATCTTACTGTTTCATGTGCCGAGGAAAAGTTTGGTATGGCAAATAATGCATACATTGCTTGGGGATAAAGTTCATATATATATATATATATCAATTTAATCATTTTTTGTTTGTTTAAGTTATTTTTCCTTCTTCGGGAAAGCATCCCATGTAGACAGAATTGCAGTCAAGTGATATTAACTACAATATAGTTATTTATATGATTCAGGAGTGACTACTGCAGACTGATTTTAAATTTTATTTTCAGAGTACTCTAATTAATTCAAATCACGAAACTGAATTTTAATCAGATAAATTTATATCGCCAAAAATAGGAGATCCCTAGCTGATTATAGTAAGAGTCTTTGCTTTATTTTTGTAATTTTGGTTCTGCCAATATATATACTAATAGAATGAATACAAGTTTGTTAAGAGAATAAATGATTAAAAGCTGTAGAGCTCTTTAACAAAAAACATAATTGAGTGATATTCTCGATCTCGACAGCAAACTGTGATCGTTAGTCAAATTGAGATTTTTGTTAACATTCTTTTTAAGATATGCAATGTGTAAAAAGAATAGACCACAAATAAAATTTCCTTTAGTGTAAATGAGAGATGCGGTTGAAATAGTTGATTGTCTAGACCATTCAAGCCTATACTTTGGTTCACCATTAGACGAGTGGTGGTTATAAAGTCCACACAAAACGTTTTCTGATAAAAGAAAATACGATGTTGTAACTGTTTTCTTAAGTGTAAGCAAATGTATCATATATTTCAAAGAAATGCAACCTCTAATATTAAGTGCAATAACTTCTTCTTCTTCTTTTCTTGTCAACAAACGCATTTCTATGTTAAGAATCGAATAGATTACTACATCAGCAGCTAACTATTGCGGTACCGAAGTGCTTGCATAAAAAAAATCTGCTCTAAGATTTGTTTTCTAGTGTGTGCTTTTAGGATTCGATGTTATTTGTTGGTTAGGTGTGTATACGTACTTAGTCTAAGAGCATCTCCAACCCACTCTATTTTTTTCTCTAAACTCTATTATAGAGTAAAATCATCTTCAACTCCACTATATATCTCACTATAGAATAGAATAATGAAAATATTACTCTATATTTAGAGTAATCCTATTCATTACTATATTATAGAGTAAAATTTTTCTTATTTATAAAATAGTCCTTTAACTTTCATATGTTTTTATTTTATACTTAAAATATTATTAAATAATTTTTTGTCATGTAGTTAACTAAATGTTAATCATTTGTTTTATAAATAAAAAAAAACAGCTATATAATTAAATAAAATTGTAAAAGACAACAACAACAACTTTATTTATTAGAAAACACAAATAACATAAGAAAAAAATACAATGAAATTCCGAAACTAACGAAAAATAACATAAATTAAACTTGACACAACAAACTAGTAACTTAATCATTAGGTAAATCGCTTTCAGATCCATCAATATTATTAAAATATGATAATCGAGGATGAGCGTGATCTAAATGCACCAATTGAAGTTGCAAAAGAAACTCCACATCCGGAACTCGAAATAGTAGAAGATGATAATATTCAATTTCAAAAAAATTTTGACCGATATAGAAATATCAAGGATAAAAGCTCATTTTACACTTTGAAATGTTTTAATTGATTATTTGTGGGAGAAATATTATAATGATGATGGTTAAAAGTCTATTATCTTTTTTTGTTTTTTTTAATTATTTTTTACTTATGTTGTGTAATGTATTTTTATTTATGTAATAAGTTTTTTATTTTAATAAATCATAATTTCATTGAATTTTTGGCTTAAAATAAGATAAGTGGGTCAAATTTATAATTTTGATAAATAATAGATTTTTTAGAAAATTAATAATTAAATAGAGAAATAAGATACTTGCAATATTATTTTTAGAGTAAAAATAGGGGAATAGATCGGAGCAAAACTCATTTCTATTTTAGAGTTACTCTATTTTAGTGTAAGGGTAAAATATATAGGAATGAATGGGAGATGCTCTAATAGTTAAGTATTGTGATCATATCCTATGAATCTAGATAATTATCTATGAATACTGTATATATTAAAGAATAAATGATAGTAGAAGAAGGACATTGTTAAATGGGTTGTTCACAATTTTGATTTTTGAGGGTCCAATTATATATTAAGATGGATGGGACCCCATACTATAAGGAAGATAACGTGATTTAATAAGACATTCATATGATTCACCTCACATCATTATGAAATCTGAATGTGTAGTGTATAGCATTTGTCAAAAGGTTTTTTTTTTTGTATTTTTTGGTGCAACTTCCAAGAGACATCTAACCTTCAATATTTGGGTTGGAACCTTGAAGCCACATGACTTGTTTCCTGCTCAACGCTCCTATTTTAGTCGTCTTATTTTTATTTAGTGATATGGTATTCGGCGTCCATGGGCTTTTTGAGGCCGTTATTGGATTGTTTGTTAAGCCATAATCGATTTCGGCCCATCTTATGAATATTTAAACTATAGGCTAAGTTGCTTTTGGCTGTAAATTCTTTTTCTAAGATTTCTTTCTTTCTAACTTTCATTTTTCTTTTTCTAAAATAAATACTAAAAGTTGTCAAATAATTAAAGTTTTAAAATATACTGGAACAGAAAATCGAATGTGCAAACATATTAGCGAAATACCAAAGTAATGGCAGAAATGTATTTGTCTCCCATTTTTGTTGTCCCTCCATGTATCCTCTACTCTAATGTTGTTCATGATGATTACATTTTATCCAGTTTAGACTAATGGAAGTTATTGAGTTAAAAAAATGGGATAGAAAATAAATAGTATCTGTTAATGTCAAAACCAAAAAAAAAAAAAAAAAA
>VBRH01000677.1:19528-43388 GCA_014578085.1 Cardamine resedifolia | reverse complement strand
CACTTCCAAAATTTACCAAATGGTGCACATTACATGTTATATGAATTGGTACATGTTGCTACTAGATACAATAAAACCTCTATAAATTAATAATATTAGAAGTTTGATATTTTATTAATTTATAGTTATATTATATAAATTTATCTATAAAATAATATTTATTAGTTTATAGAGAAATTAAAACAAAAACAATTTATGATTGAATATTCTACATTGAAATTTAAAAAGAGTAGGAATTTAAACACTATAAATTACATAATAATAATATTTTATAAACTATAAATCTTGAAATCTCGTTTTAGAAAAAATTATATTTAGAAAAAATAACAAACTGAAATCGTCATTACAAAATTTAGTTTGGCGGTGCAATGTTAAAAATTTAGTTAAATTCTCTTTTAACATAACATTCATAAATTTGATATATAGATTAGTGATCTTAATGATCATAAAAGTAGATACTAATAGTCTCTTAGAATACCAAAATGAAAGTGATAAATGTGTATATATCAAAAGAAATTGTGATTACTATCTGTAACGTTAGATTATAAAATTAAAAACGATTATATAGTTAATTTATAACCGATAATGCTTATAACTATAGTTATATCGTTTAAAATTATTTACAATTTTTTGCAGTTCAAAAACATAAAACCACCAAATGTGTAACGTAATAAGAAAGAATTAAAAATATTTATTAGAAACTTAGAAAGATATACAGAAATTGTTTTTTTAAAAAATAGCATATACTTATCTTACCTATATTTGTGTATATTCATAGAATTGCTAATTTATGATATTATTGGCATCATATATTTACACATAAATTTTTTAAAATTTATTATCTTATCGAATTTTGTTCATTTTTACACTGACCCGACACGAGACCGGAGAATATTATTATTTTTAGTGTTTATTAATTTACTGAATGTTAATTTATAAAGGTTTTACTGTAGATTAAAACTTGTCTTATTCTCTATAAATTGCACAAGACATAACAACTTATTCTATATATATATATATATATGGCCTTTACCAAAAACAAAAACACGCATAGATGATTTTTTTATAAATAAAATATAGATATTATTCAAAAGAAACTTTAGTCAGACACAATGCATAACTCAATCTTGGTTTCGTACCAAAACAAATTTAAAATATAGAAACAACTATAATCGGTGTAACGAATGTCGTAATCTCATGTAATCAGAATGAAGTTACTTCGATAAAACTAACTAATACCCAAAGAAAAGAAAAAAATGAGAGAAGCTAATGGAATAAAACTAGAGAACTTCAAAACGCAAAACTTCGCTTAATAGAAGCTCTTTCTCCGGTAATCCGGAATCCGAATTGACACTCAAAGCTTCTTTCGGATACCAAACAACTTACCTGAGAATCAGAATGGACGGAACCATAACGAGCCAAAGAACCGATATGATCTCGCAAACGCTACTATGATACGGAGTGAACAATCGACAGAACACAAACTATACTAACTCCTCCACAAGCAATGAAAAAACGGATGAGTAAGCTCCAGGTAGATTCTCACTAATGGTACAATCACCAATCCAACTTCGAAATACCGTATCCAAGATCTTAAAAGCAGATCCGGAGAACCAGCAAGCCTAATCCAAACAAGAACGAAGAAGTCAAACCTTATACTGAAATAAGGCAAAACAACAACGAGACCTGCTGGATTTGATCTAAACAGATCAGAAGGGGGACGGGAAAGCAAATCGAACCGCGACCCATGCTTGAGAGAGAGGAGCAGACCCGAAGCGATGACTCAACGAGGTCCACAGTCCGAGCCCTATAGCCATCACGCATAGATCATTGTTGTAAAGTATGGCCTTGTTTCCTTTTTCGATTGCGCTCAACAAATTTCAAAGACTTTTAAGTTTGTTTTCTATGTTGTATTAGATTTTAAACTTCAAACACATACATAATTATGAAGAAATGGCCTTCTCTTATTCTTTATTAGGAGTCATTGACTCTCCAACCGTCATTGTCTACTAGGCCCGTGGTGATGCAGCCAAAATTTATCCGACGACCAAGTACATTGTTATCATCGTGAAACAATATGTTAGATTCTTAACTCTAAACTTCCACTATTTTCATCCATGTAGCACCCTTTTGAATAGTGATAGGCTCAAAGTTTACTTCCCTAGAGCTACACCGTAAGTGCACAGAATGCAATTGTAGTATATAGGGGTCGAATCCACATAGACTTAGATATTTCACGATAAACTATTCAATTTCGAATTAAGCTAAGTAATGTGATGATTAAAATAAAAGCAATGCAAATAATTATAAAAAATTGGTTTGTATTCAGATGGGAAAAACGTCAAGCCCAGAAAATTTCTCAGAAAATCAAGTAATGCAGATCAACTAATCAGTTATGATCGAATTAAACACCAATTTTAGAACTCAAATCACTAGTATAAAATTAACCAACTATCTTTGCGAGAATTTACTATGTCTAAAACTTAATAAATCAAATTCCTTTGCAAATTTTAAGGTTCTAAACAAGCTTTAAGAACAAGTTCAATTTGTTCACAAATTATCTAACCCAAATTCCTTTGCAATTATCTAATTTGCTCACCCTAGGTTCTATCAGATTATAAATCACACCGTCGTGTCAATTTAACAATCTATGGTCTAATTTCTAGGTGATCAAGCTATAATTAGTATTAAGAACAACCTAGGTGAAGAACTATTAAGCTTTGAATCCTAACAGATAAATCAATTTACAATTCTTTGAAACCCCTAATGAAAATCCATGGACCTAACAAGAGATCTACTCACACATATCAATTGAAATCAAAGACATGAATAGAAAATATATCATATAAATCAAATAGAGAAATAGAAACATGGGTTCAAAATCTTCTCTCAAAGAAGAACAAAGTAAGATCAGCCCCAAGCTCTCAATCTCCCTTAGAGTTTTGTTGCAAAAGCCAAAGATAAAACATAACAAAACCTAAAAACCGTAATTATATAGTCTAAACACGATTTGGGGTCCTCTGTAAAAGTATAAAACTTCTGGGAAAAGTTGCAAGTCTTTAAAAGTTATTAAAAATCGTGTGTGTGATGTAAATATCGCCAGTGTCGATCGACACCAGTGGTCAGGAATGACACCAACTTCGGCTTCTCAGCTGCAAAACTCCAAAACACTCCAAAATGTCCAAATGATCTCAAATGTCTGTAAACCTATAAAAGACTCTAAAAGAACTCTAAAGACTCATAAAAGAGTCGATTATATACATATATCATGGCTTAAAAACCTATAAAAACCATGATATATCAATTCCCCAGACTTAGCTTTTGCTTGCCCTTAAGCAAACAGAAAACTAAACAAGAGAAAGAAGTTTGAAAACACAGAAACTCATTTCGTCATAAGAGCACCACACTTACATTTACCATAGCAAGCCACTAGAAATATTTACCTGACAAGATCCAGACCACCATGTACTTCACCGTAGACATTCGCAGCTTTCCAAATTCAACCCACAATTTTGTAACATAGTCCATAAGCACTTCATCGCTTGGTCTCATCTTTTATCTCAATGTCAAGAACCTTCTAGACTCATTTCCATACAATACTATGACAAATCAATCATACAACACTTTGTACTCTTTCTGTCCCCA
The DNA here is from genome assembly GCA_014578085.1 of Cardamine resedifolia. NCBI lineage: Eukaryota > Viridiplantae > Streptophyta > Magnoliopsida > Brassicales > Brassicaceae > Cardamine > Cardamine resedifolia. The sequence continues at coordinate 39,743 of VBRH01000677.1, read as the reverse complement.
GACTTGTTATTTTCTTATTCTCTTATATATATATCAAAGATGTAGGCGAATAATGGTATCACGGGAAATTTTCCTAACCTCGCTTCCAACCTTCGTGTGATTATCTCTTTCAAAGTAAAATAATGGGGTCGCAAGAAATTTTCCTACCCCTTTACTCAAAAGAAAATCATCTTATCTTTCTGCTTTCAACAACTTTTTTTATTTTAGAATAAGGGAGAGGAGTACCATTTCTTTTACCCAGGTTGTCTTTTGTCAAGTATGAATGAGGAGTCAAGCCCTATGAGCATCAGTCACATCGATGAGGTAAAAGAAAAAATCAGAAATTAGCTCAGGCTTTAGTGGATTTCTGTTGAAAATATGGATGTCTCAAGTCAACTGGTCAGCCTTTAGTTTTTTCATTAGTCTCAGATGCTAGTCAAGTTCAAATCAGTGGTTACTTAAGGTTCTACAAATATGGTGGTTTCCTCAAAAAATCATAGTTTCCAACAAAATTTTGACTCAATAAAACAACTCTAATTAAGACAACTGACTCTCAAAAACCAAAAACAATGTCAGTAGCCACCTCCTCCAGACTTGAACAACACTGTCCCAAGTGTTATAGAAGCATAGGTTTGGTTTAAAACTAAACAGAGCTGAAAAACAAGAAAAAGAAAGATATTACCACTTTGATGCTCCGATGTCGACCGACACACAACCCGGTATCGATCGATACCAGGCATAAGTCAACACACGTTTGAATGAAGAGTGGTTGGGTCGACCGATGCACCTGTGTGTGTCGATCGACACACACGGTGTTTCGGTAAAACGGATTTTCGCAGACGGGTTAACTCATTTCTCTCACAAACTGTAACCTGTTAGCTAATGGAAACACTCAAGAACAGATCATAAGCAACAACACATAGCATAATATCATGTTTTCAAGTTCCAATAAGACTCAATAAAATAAAATAAAACCAAAACAAAACTCAAAAAATGCGTATATACAGACTTACCAGTGGGTTGCCTCCCACTCTGCGTTTTTTAATGTCACGAGCTTGATTTCATTGACGCCTAAGCGTGATGAAAATCCATAGGAGGATCAGGGTGTGGTGGAGGTGGGAGTGGCAATGAATGCCTTTCAGAAAATTGTCGCCTCATCCGTGGTGGAGTATAAGCAGTCGGTTCATGAGAACGACCAAGGAAATGAGGAACAGCAGCCGGGGGGGACGTTAGTCTAGGCGGGATACTTATTTTCTCTACAAAATTATCAAAAGAAGAAACAAGCGCTCTACGATAATCGTGTGGCTTGGTTAACTGTAAAACAGTCTTTGTACCTTGAAATGTCTTATTGATGATATCAGATGGTTTGGGTCCAGAAAGTGTGTACCTTTGCTTTTCCCGGGGTGAATGGAGTGTGGGATGTGGAGCTTTCTGTTTGACAACATCTCTCGGACTGGCAATATTGAGAAAATCCCAAAAACTAGCTATTTAGGGCAAATCTGGGCAAACCCGCAGAAGGTGTCGACCGACACCAGTGGTGTCGATCGACACTGAATCATTGTGTCGACTCATTGTGTCGAGTGTGATATGACGTGGTCGGCATTGGTTCGTCTCGTCGAGTCTAGTGTCGACCAACACCATGGTGGTGTCGATCGACATTGAACCTGCAGCTCGGATATCTGCACTTTTTCTGTAATTCATCTCTGTAATCCTTGTCTCCATCACAAAAATGTCTTCCTCCACCAACTTTTCAGTGAGTAGAATCTCGTCTTGGAGCCTAGTCAGGAAGAGATGATCACCACTCCAATCCTCAAGCTCAGAAGCTTGCTTATTTACTTGCTCACTAAGACCCAACTCCTTGACATATCCAGCCGTAATGTCAGTGGAGGTTTCTACAAAAAATACTTGACCATCAATAGTGGATGTCTTTCTCAGCTTGTCCATATCAAAGTTCATGACCAGATCACCCACATTCATACATATCCTTCCGTTCCTCACATCAATCATGGCACCAGTTGTATGATGTGTTGCATTTTTGACGCATTATAACGGTTACTTTCAAGTCTTTTTTGAGTCTTTATCGAGTCTTTTAGTTTTGTTTTGAGTCATTACAGGTCCAAAGACGGCTAAGGATAAAAACAAGAGCTTATGGAGGAAACTTAACGAAACAATGAAGAAAAGCCAGAATTTGGGAGTTGAGCACCCGCTCAGTCCGGAACGCCCGCTCACGACGATCTGGCGTGGCCAAAAATGGAAAATCCCTAACTTTCCTAATTTTTCGGAAAAGAAGTTTCAAATCATTCAACTGCCTCCTGACCGAGATCTATCATTCATTATATCTTTTATTTTTCTCTGTACGCTTTGCGAAGAACAGAGACTTGTTTTAGAGAGCTTGGGACTTGTAAGATTAGAGGAGAAGAATCTCTACATCACTTTGAGAAGAATTCTAAAGCTCCTCTTTGTTTTTACAGATTTATTCTATGAATACTTCATCTTCTTTTGCTGTGTTTTTTCTTTGCTATGTCTGAGTAGTTTATAAGTTAGGTTAAGGGTTTTCAAAAGAGATTCAATGATTCAATGAACTGAACATAGATAGGATTTATTATTCGATGTCTTCGCCTATTGTTGATCGTATTGCCTAGACTAATTTGATCACCTAGTCTCTGTTTTTAAGTTAAATCTATTCATCAAAAGTGTAATATGTTGCTTGAACTAACATAGGTGGGCGATTTGTCCTTAGCCAACGACAGTTGATGCTAAGGCAAATCGTGAATATATTGAACCCGTTCGTTAATGCTTGTCTGCGATTTTAGGTTCAAATGACAGTTTAGGATGCTAGGTTGCTAGATAAAGTTGTTGATGCCACGACATTGGGTCAGTCTTATTTTTATGTTTGAGTTCTAGACTTGTGCTAAATTGTTTCCTGAATAATTGTTCGGTTCTAGATGATTTGATCCTTGCGAAATTGCTCTTGACCTAACGCCTTTCTCCTATTGTTTTTAAAACCGTTTTTATTTGTTTTGCTTGTTACTTACGAAACCACAAACTCTTTGAATCGCTTAGCTGAATTTTCTGTCTCACGGAATTAGAGTGTATTGTTGGTCCTCTGGATCGAATCTTTACTATATTACTGTGTGTGTATTTTCGTTAGAAAATAAACCTTTTAGCACACGCACAAATCCTTTATCATTGTAGCCAAGAAAGGTCTTCTCAGAATAAGAGGATCCTTAGGTTCTTCCTCATATTTCAACACCACAAAGTCTGTGGGAATCAAGCAATCTCCAATTTGTACTGAAACATCTTCTAAGACACCTTCTGAAATCATTTTGGATCGATTAGCCAAGATAAGATAGATCCTCGTCGGCTTGAAAGCAGTCATCTCAAGGCTAACAACAATATAGTGAGGCATCAAGTTAATACTTATCCAATATCACAAAGAGAATGAGAAAATCTTCTTGTGGAGATGGAGCAATCGAGCACAAAACTTCTAGGATCAGGTAGCTTCTCTGGAATCCTACTCTTAATTATGGCACTAACTTGTTCAGAGACAATCACTTCCTTCTGTTTTCCTTTCCTCTTTTGTGGGGTATCGTTCAAGAAAATTGTGCTAATGTCCTTGGTAAGCAAAACTCATTCCTCATGACTTACACCATTAGTAACCCTTCTCTTAATATACCTCTTGAGTGAAGGTGAAAGCTTGACTACATTAACTAGAGGAAGCTCAATCATTACCTTATCCATCATTGCTTTGCATCTTGCTTCCTCCATATTTTATTTAGACTTCCTAGGATTTCTGGGGAAAAGAACTTTTGGTTTGTAGACGCGTTCCTCTGAGATTTGCAGCTTCCTATAACTTTGCATCTCAGATGTCCCTATGTGTCGACCGACACCAAATGGGTGTCGATCGACACTAACGGTATTACTCATGTCCTTAGTCGATTTTCCAAGGACTTTCTGATGGTGGTCGTGTCGATCGATACCAGTTGAGTGTCGATCGATTCCAGTTGAGTGTCGATCGATACCAGAGGCGTGCAAATCGATATCAGGTGTGTGTCGATCAATACCAATTGTCGATCGATACCAGTACCTGAACTCATCACCTCCTTCGTAATTTGCAGTGGTGTCGACCGATACGCTTCAGTAGCATCGATCGACACAGGCAGTCCTTCTACAATCTCTTCTTCAATTTCTTCTAACTCCTCGAGTTCATCAACATTCAGACCTTTTTTCAGCACATGATTAAGCTCTTTACCATTCCCCAACATGATGGCGTTGCATTGATACTTCGGATTAGTATATGTTCTTCGAGGAAGAACTCCATCTTGCCTTTTAACAGACCCAGCAGTCTGCGCAACCTGAGTATCCAACTTCTTCACGTGGATGTTTAAAGCTTCAAATTTCTCATTCAAATCAGTGTACAGAGCATCAATCTTCCCATTAAAATCAACTGTGATCTTCTGCTGACCCTCCAGAATCTGCTCAATGATAAATTTCTTCTTACTCTGCTCAGTTGGCGCAGGAGGTGTCTGGTAAGATGATGATCCATAATTTTTGCTAAAGTTGTTGCTCTGGAAAGGCTTCTGGTACTGAGGCTTAGAGATATAACCAGAAGAGTTTTGATTACCTGTGAAGGTGCTCCTCTGACCCTAAAAACCAGTCCCACCAATGTAGTTGACATCTTCATATGCTTTCTCATGCTCGGAGGTCTCAACTTCTGCAACAAACTGAACTGATTTCTTGTTCACCATAATGTTGTGAACTAAGTCCAACTTAGTCTTAAGCTCAGCAATCTGCTTCCCATCAAAATTCCCAACTTGTTTCTGCCTTTCAAAGTCAGCATTTTTGGTACTATTGCTAGACGTCAAGTTTTCAATCAACACACAAGCTTCTTCAGGGGATCTCATGTTGAAGTTCCCATTGCTAGCAGCATCCAGAGCCATCTGATATCTCCAATCAACACATCTGAAGAAAATGCCTAGCGACTGAACCTCAGAAAACCCATGGTGAGGACAATCTCTCTGGTAAGCTCTGAATCACACCCAAACAGCCTTGAATGCTTATGTCGGTCTCTGCGTGAACTAAGAGATATTGTTCCTCAAGTCCTCTGACCTCGCATCATCGTAGAAGTTCTGCAGAAATGCTCTCTTGGTGTCCTCCCAATTAGTGAGCGATCCTGTTGGTAACTGCTTCAACCAGTAAGATACTTCACACTCAGAGAATGTGGGAAAAGCATACAAAATAGATAGTCATAGCTAACTCCATTGTGCTTCATGCTAGTCACCAAGTCTTCAAACCTCTCTATGTGATTCATAGGATGCTCGTGAGCTAACCCATGGAAAGGATGCTGACCAACCAAAGTATAGTAGGATGGTTTCAGCTCGAAGTCATTCCTCTAGAAGAAAGGAAGCCTGATTGCAGACCTGTTCGCATATAACTCATCAGGCATGTTGTAGTTTCCTAGCGTCCTTCATCTCGCACCCTGCGCCTGCAAGGGTGCTCCTTCTTGTTCCTGCTCCGCGCCCACGGTAGCTATTGGAACTATGGAGTTTCCATTCTCATCAAGTCTCGGCCCCATATTGTTGCATACATGACCCTCTTGGTCTCTAAGAACACCAGCATCATCCTGATGTAAAATCACAGGAATAACCATCTCTACTGGCTTCTTTGCTTTTCTGATCTCTCGCTCTAACTTTGTAAGCTCCTGATTCGGAAGAAACAAAAGCTCATTGTCCTTGTTGCTTTTGGTAACACGATTAAGCATACACCTGAAACACAGCAGACGCAAAGATAAAACGATGTGAGTAAAACTGAAATATAAAACTTAGTCTAAATTTTACACTTAAATATATCGGAAACAATCTAAAGTCCCCGGAAACGGCGCCAAAAACTTGATAGGCTCAAAGTTTACTTCCCTAGACCTACACCGCAAGTGCACAGAATACAATTGTAGTATATAGGGGTCGAATCCACAAAGACTTAGATATTTCACGATAAACTATTTAGTTTCAAATTAAGCTAAGTAATGTGACGATTAAAATAAAAGCAATGCAAATAGTTATAAAAATCAGTTTGTATTCATATGGGAAAAACGTCAAGCCTAGGGAATTTCTCAGGAAATCAAGTAATGCATATCAATTAATCAGTTAGGATCGGATTAACCACCAGTTCTAGAACTCAAATCACTAGTATAAAATTAACCAAATGTCGTTGCGAGAATCTACTATGTCTAAAACCTAAGAAATCAAATTCGTTTGCAAATCTTAAGGTTCTAAGCAAGCTTTAAGAACAGGTTCAATTCGTTCACAAATTATTTAATCCAAATTTCTTTGCAATTATCTAATTTGCTCACCCTAGGTTCTATCAGATTATAAATCACACTATCGTGTCAATTTAACAATCTATGATCTAATTTCTAGGTGATCAAGCAGAATTAGTATTAAGAACAACCTAGGTGAAGAACTATTAAGCTTTGAATCCTAACAAATAAATCTATCTACAATTCCTTGAAAACCCTAATGAGAATCATTGGACCTAACAAGAGATCTACTCACACATATCAATTTAAATCAAAGACATGAATAGAATATATATCATATAAATCAAATAGAAAAATAGAAACATGGGTTCAAAATCTTCTCTCAAATAAGAACAAAGTAAAATCAACCCCAAACTCTCAATCTCCCTTAGAGTTTTGTTGCAAAAGCCAAAGATAAAACATAACAAAACATAAAAACTCTAGTTATATAGTCTAAACACGATTTGGGGTCTTCAGTAAAAATATAAAACTTCTGGGCAAAGTTGTAATTTTTCAAAAGTTGTTAAAAATCGCATGTGTGATGTATATATCGCTCATGTCGATCGATACCAAATGTGGTGTCGATCGACACCAGTGCTCAGGAACGACACCAACTTCGGCTTCTCAGCTGCAAAGCTCCAAAACGCTCCAAAATGTCCAAATGATCTCAAATGTGTTTAAACATGTAAAAAACTCTAAAAAGACTCTAAAGACTTATAAAAAAACTCAATTATATACATATATCATGACTTAAAAAGCTATAAAAACCATGATATATCAAATAGCCACATATATTGACTTTTACCATGTGACATGCTACGAGTATGGGCAATCCTTGAACGGAAGCCTCCACCACCTGATCCTGATGCTGTGTAACCGATATCCAAGGAATATAGCAAAACCCATAAAACCTTGACGCACGAGCAAATTCTAGCAAATGTGAAAATAGAACATGAGCACGTTGTATACCTATGTCTTCAATCTCGTCCTCTTTTTTAGTTCCAAAGTTATTGTGTATCCAGATTTTACATGATGAGAGCCAAAGCCCCAATCGCCGAATCATTTCTCAATAAATAAACCTTTCTTTGAGTTACCGTGAAAAGGAGCTTATCCAGCGCGAAAAGGATAATGACACCAACCTACTATATGCTCTAGAAATTTTTATAAGGATAATTTGGCATGAGACCAAAACAGAAGTGATAGTCTCTTAAAAGATCCCCGAAAAGATGGCAGGCCTAGAGGCGCTAATCTTACAGCTTCGCTAGAGGTTCCACCTTCTATTAAGAAGGTTACAAGATATTCGTGTAATGAATCTTGGTTTTATGAAAATTTTCATTCACCTAGGTTCCAAAAGTCATATCGATTACGTTTTCTTGTGTTTTTTCAGCAACTATATAGAAGTTGATAAAAAAGGTAGATGGCCTCTACCAAAATACCCCGTTAAAGCATAACCAAACTCAGTAAACATATAAACCAAATTGAATCAAACCTACTTAAGGGGAGGATGTATGGTTCTTCTCAATTTGTATATATATTTTTTATTTACATCAAAGTAACATGTATAGGATCAACTTTAAAAAATAAAAAATAATAACATGTATATGATATATGGGGTTTAGACTGAGAACCATTTAGTCATATAAAAAAATGTATTCATGTACAAAAACTGCCAAAAGATTTGTGCTATTTCATGCTGGATTCAACGTGTGTATTTATACTATTTTATGCCGTCAATGAAAATTCATAAAACAAGACTCTGGGTAGTAATTGTTGGAACTCAATTATGACATCAATTCTATAAGCTAAATTTCCGGTGAGTTTTCTGGTAAGTTCGTCACCAGAACAACCAGATTTTGGGGTCTTTGGAATCTTTGTAATGAGCATTTTAATATAGTGTATTTATATGTTAAAATTGAATTTAATTTGAGTGAGAAATGAAGATCCAAAGTGGATAGTCTGGAAAGCTTATAAAACTTATATTTTTGACCAAGTATCAAAATGAGCAAATATCCCATATTGGATAGAAAGTGAGAGATGGATGACTAGTATGCAAAATCACACACATCCGCCGCCGTTGTGCCAAGTTGGAGTTGAGTCTTGGGTCTTGCTGAATGTGGGCTTTTGGCCTACAAAGGATTATTCTTTTTGGGACAAATTTATATTAACATTTTTTGTTAATTTTCTGTTAAGACTATCTGCATAATTTTGGATAAATCTAAAATATTTTAGATTGCGTCAAAAATATTTTCGTAATATTTATGATTCCTTATCCTTGCAGAACAAGGCAGAATATTCATGGAATATTCTCTTACGAGCTTATCCCTTGCGTGATAAGGTTGAATATTTGCATAATATTATATTCTTGCGGATCAAACCAAATCTCGCAACGATTATCTCTTCTTTGGGAACAAGCGACTCCTCACTATAAATAAGGTTATCGCCTCATTCTCTCAAATAATCCAAAAACGAAAACAAAAGCTTCCAGCAATCTTCTTCCTCTTCTAACAAAAAAAAAAAAAGTAAGTCTCGAGAGTATTTCGTAAATCTAGTTCGTTGATTATATAATCGGGTGTCGCGATTATAGTCTCAACACGGTTGTATCCTGGGATTCATAATCTCATTAAACCGCCACACTGCGCGAGATTTATTGAATTAAGGAAAAAGATCATATCTCGCTTCCGTGTATTCGTATTTCCTTAATCGGATTTTGTTCATGATTTTCAATCTAGGATTTCGCAGTCCAACAATCTTAATTCAATTAATCTGTTTCCTGCTTATAGCTCTAAACGGATTGAATATTGCGAACAGTTTTCAAACAATTTGAAAAATGTTTTTTCGAAATGATTCAAACTATTCTGAGAACGCTCTTTAGCGATTCCATAGAACGCGACTTGGATAACAATTTCCGTGAAGGCCTCTTGGCAGATTCACGAAACATTTTTTCCAAACGGTATACGCAATAAAAATAGCGTTTAAGAACACCCTTACCGATTTCTGGGAATGTCTATTGGTGGGTTCTGGTGACAATCACAGAAACTCAAAACCGAATTCTGGAAACAATTTCTGGAGAACGTGTTGTTTAGCAAAATAATATATAATTTTTAATAGTTTATTTTTAAACACTAATTAAATTTTTTTTACTTGCACAGATTCAGAATAACTAACAATGTTGATGATACTGCCCTCAATGGTGTCAATGGAGGTACGAAAAATGGAACAGACACCACAGATGGATCAGTACCATCTCGGGTACCGTCAGTGCCGAACTCAGTGAGTTCAAATCTCCAACAACACAAGTTTGATGGATCTAACTTCAAATCGTGGCAGAAAAAGATGCACTTTTTCCTACGCAACTTGAATCTGACTAAGTATCTTACTGAGGACAAACCAGTGTTACCATCTGATAATACTGACCCTACAGTTCTTGCTAATGTCCATGCATGGATTCATGGGGATTACCTGTGCAAAGGTCACATCCTTCACTGTTTGGTGAACGAGTTGTACGATATGTACAGTGAAGTCAACACTTCCAGGACTCTATGGGAGACCTTGGAAAAGAAGTTCAAAGTATTCATGAGGGGTGCTTGATAAAAATCACATTACCACATACTAAAAAGGTCATAATTAGACTAAAACCTATGGATATAGAATGTAGCCCTATAGGGAAAAAAACTAGTATCGGCATTACGTGTACACTATGATAGTCGATCGACTATAGGTCGGGTACTAAGTTTTGTGTATAATGGTTAGTTATGTCTTTAAGAAGAAAAAATAAAACCATTAGACAATTGATACCAATTTGTGTAATCTAAATAGATTATATCACATGAGATGGCAATCTAGGATCCATAAAGGTGTGTCATGATATCAAGTTTTGAAATCATCGAAGGGAATGGGTTTGAAGCTTATGACTTAAAGAAGATGTTTGATGGATACCCCACCTATGTGACTGGAGATCCCAGGATGTCGGTTCAAAGGGAAAACTAAATTAAGCAAACTCTGATAAAAGCACTGAAAGACGTTATGTCACTACCCAGTTTTCAGATGACCAACAGTGTTTCCTGAGCGTGTGGAAGTTACCTAGTGAGTGTGAAATGAGGTCGTTTCTAGGAGGATGAAGATCATGCTATATTCTATAAGTTCACTCATGATTTACCAGGCAAGTTCAAGGCCACAACGAACACAATAGAGAACTTAGTTGTACGAGGAAATGAAACTGGGTTGTACATGTTGTCTAATTTTACATAAAAAATCGGGTGGTTCAAGACATCATGTTCACCTCCTAGGCAAGTGAACTCGACAAATATCAACAATGAGTGGTTCAAGGCTGAAATATGCTACTTTCTCATACACAGTGATTTTTCGCTTATACTCTCAAAAGTCTGTCAGTCGTGTCTGCCAAGTCTGTCTAGTCTATCGAGTCTGTAGAGTCGTCATATGTTTAGAGTCATTTCTATTCATGTGGGGGATTGTTTGAACTCAATTTTGACAGAAATTCCATAAGCAAAATTTTCGGCGAGTTTTCCAGTGAAGTCTGTCACCGGAACAACCGAATCTTGGGGTTTTTAGAATCCTTGAATGAGCACTCTAAAATAGTATATTTACATGTCAAAATCGAATTTAATTTGAATGAGAAATGAAAGTCCAAATTGGGTAGCCTGGAAAGCTTATAAAACTTGTAATTTTGACTAAATATCAAAATGAGCAAATATCTCATATTGGATAGAAAGTGAGAGATGGATGACTAGTATGCAAAATCACACACACCCGCCGCTGCTGTGTCGAGTTGGACTTGAGTCTTGGGTCTTGGTGAATGTGGGCCTTTGGCCTACAAAGGATTATTCTTTTTGGGACAAATTTATATTAACATTTTTTTGTTAATTTTCCGTTAAGATTATTTGCATAATTTTGGATAAATCTAAAATATTTTAGATTGCGTCAAAAATATTTTCGTAATATTTTTGATTCCTTATCCTTGCAGAACAATACAGAATATTCATGGAATATTCTCTTACGAGCTTATCCCGTGATAAAGTTGAATATTCGCAGAATATTATATTCTTACGGATCAAGCCAAATCTCGCAACGATTATCTCTTCTTTGGGAACAAGCGACTCCTAAATAAGGTCATCGCCTCATTCTCTCAAATAATCCAAAAACGAAAACAAAAGCTTCCAGCAATCTTCTTCCTCTCCTTACAAAAAAATAAATCTCTATTCGTCTTTCTTTAATCTGTTCGTGATTTTTAATTCATGAGTTCGCAGTCAATAGTAATAATGTTAAAATTCATAAAAAAATCAGATTCGGTTTAATGATTTATATATTAAACCGCAGTAGTAATGATGTTAAACATTCATTAAAATAGAGAAGAAGAAGAAGTAGTAATGATTTTTAAAAGTCATCTCTAGTAAAATATCCTATCTCTATATTTTAATCCAATACGTCAGAAGTTCAGTGGAATCTCGAGCTTCGAGGCTTATTATTGGGATGCAGCGCTACCTACAAAAAGAAATTTAAACAAACAAAAAAAAACAATCAGCCTACGCAAATTATTGTTCAATAATACGACAAATGCACATACTCATATGTCTATTAGTAGTGAATATACACTGCGTTGTATATAAACATTGCAACTAATCGAATTATTATTATAAATAGAAGCCATTCTCTCATGCATTGTAGAACTCAACAAATGTTGTAGTTACAGGTGGCCACATGCTAATGTATTCTTAATTTTAATCCAAACATAATGATGCCACCACTTACGAGATCTCCGCGTCAAACTTGTTGTTCATTAATGTTTGCTAACCACTATTTTAATGAGAAAAGGTCCATCATTATGTTAATGGCCTATGATTTAGAAACCTTCCCGTTGTTTATTTTTGTTGTTTCCTTCTAATACTGATATTTTTAATCCTGGCAAGGTATTAACTACTACCTTTATTTTATTTTATATGTAGTTTAAGGTTTTTGTATACTTATTAAGAGAATATTGTATTTATCTCTTTTATCCTTCATTAATATAATAAAAATAATAAAGGTAATATTAGAAATTTTATCAAAAATATACATTGAAAATACAAAACAACACTTAAAATAAAACAAATTTAAAATTATACTTAATATGAAACAGATGGAGTATTAAGTACAGTATAGATGCTTCTATATACTTCTAACCATCCGCAAGTTTTTTTTTTTTTTATGAATATAAATCTATTGAAAAAATTATGAAGTTATTTACAAATGTTTATGTGAAAATAGCATCAATCGAATGAGCACAAAGCACACAATTGTTGAATCATAGCAACTGAGTTGGTGGCATTAGCATCGGATGGCTACCATCAACAAGGAACCCCTAAACTTGCTGTCGTCGTAGCAGAGGCCTTTATTGAGTAAAGATAAGAATCATAATTAGAAATTTAGAATAAATGAAAATATGAAGTTCACATATATGATCGACCTAACATAAATAAGGTGTACTTATTCTTTATCATCGTAATAATTTCACATCATTGCATTTTGCAATTATAAAAGGAAAAGAAGAGCCGAATTAATACATACTTTTTAACGTTTAAAAAAAAAAACACTATTGTAGTTCCACATCGTTATGATCCGATTAGTAACAATCACTTAGATAGTTATCTCTTGGCGATTGGAAAAAGATGGTTCGAAAAAATGAAAAAAATTGATTTAGAGAGTAAAAAAAAAACGATTGGGTTGAAACAAACGTTTAAGTAGTTGAATAATAAAATTAGTTAAAATCAATTAAATATAAATATTCCTGAAAATAATTATATTTTAATTTTTTTTAAATCAAACTTAAACAAGCGCATTTAGACTAAATTCCTTTTTCAGGTGGTCGTTTTTGATAAAAATCGACCTATTTGAATTTTATCTTTCAAGTTTCAACTGTCAGTTTTATCTGTTTTCCATACTGATGAATGCCAGCCATCCTTTATCGAGTAGCCTTGCTGGAATCTAAACCTTCTTTTCTATCTAAGGTCCCCCTTTAAGATCAAACAATTCCATCGAATTGAGTATGATTGTATGTGTGATAGCATCTACTATACCAGGATTGACAAACGAGAGGTGGTCTAATCTCCACACGAAAGATAGATTCAGCGTGCTTAGGATTTTGTTACATGCAACCAAAGTAACTGCATGAGTAAGTTTTTTTTGTTTTTTTGGTTTTAATGTTAATTTTATTACCAAGTAAAAAAAAGAAAAAGAAAAAAGTGAAGCTTTTTTTGGAGGATTTCACATGGAACATACAAGAGAAAGTGTCAAACCACTCATAAAATGGAGACTTTATATACATCCAAAGTAAAAGCCCAAGGAGAGAATGTTGAAAGCAGATTTTCTGGGGTGAAAGAGATTAAGCGGTCAATGTGAATTTTGATTGTCGAGCAAGATGATGAGATGGAAGTGAAGCTTCAGAAAATTCGTTCCTTCCAAATCATATACATTACATTTTAGAGAAGAAGCTTCAACATTTTGCTTCCATACCTTGGCGGTGTGGATTGGATATTCAAGACCCAATGACTTATTAGTGCAAGAGAGACATGTGGATTTGGTGCAATCCTTGCTGCAAAGGAGAGCCAAACTCCCTACTCCCTTGGTGAACTCACACTCAAAGAACATATGGGAATGAGACTCTGGTGCCGCGTTGCACAAATGGTTAGGATGCTCATCCCCCATGATGGCAACCGATCCCTTGTTGATAAACATTCTTTTAATGTCAACCATTGTATAAATGAAAACTTCGGTACTGCTTCTTTAAACCATACAGATTTGTTCCAAGAAACTTGTGGAGATATATCGCGGATTTAAGCCCAAGTTGCGAAAGTTGAAAAATATATCTAGGAAGATACATGATGGCTGCTTCCAAAGATAAGCATATGGCTCCTTTCACAATATGGATCATGTGTATGTATAACAGAGCAGCGCTTGAAGATTCAGCGATTGAGATGACCTTGTGTGGGGGAAGGACCAATGACCTGACCTGATTGCATCCACAACTCTAGCTCTCTTGGACCAGATTCCCCAAAGTAATCAATAAGTGGGCCTAGATTAGTACAATCATCGTACCAATTCTTTTTTTTTATCGCGCAACACATTCCAACATTACTCAAAATAACATTAATTTTTTAGTTGATCCAACGACATAATGTATATTGAAAAAACTAAATTAGTGACGTTGGTGTTGGTTAAATGCGATGATGGATTAAATAGACTATCAACGTCAATTATTCTTTTGAATAGGCAAGTTACTATATATTGTATTGTGATATGCCAATTCCTAAAGTTAAAAATTTTCTGCAATTCTTGCATCATAATTTTAACAAATTTCGAACCATTATGAAATCTATCGTAGAAAATAAAAGAATAATTGATAGAAACACAGATTTATATTAAAAAAAATAGTTATGATGATTATGTTGTTGGTATAATGGTTTAAAGAAATAAGTTGATTGATTAGGTAATATGGCCACCGAATGGATGGCTCGATTTAATTGAGTCGTGTGACCAAGTCAGACCAAATGCCACTTACATGCTTTCGATATTGATGTCATACTTTTCACTACAGCCATGACACTATATCATATGTCTAAACAAAGGGATATAACATCCTAATAAAATACTAAATAAATGACGATGGTTTCTCTTATTAAAAAAAAATACGCAACCAAAAAAAATCATGGAAGTAACATAAAAATCTGCTCGAGAGTCTGATGCGATTATCTGATTAATTAAGAGTAACAATTTCTAAAAACGCCAAAGACAACATTTTCTTTTCACTACAATCATAACAATATAGTATCATTTTATTTAATAACACTATAGTCTATATGTAGCGTCCTTAATATATATGGATTATTGGGTCTTTCTGTTCATTTTATACAAAAATCGCCGTTAAACATTTTCCTTTTCTCTTCCAACTAATTTTCTTGAAAGATTAATGTTATCGGTAAAGAAATTTTAAAAAGAAAACGAAGAGAGTGAACTTATAAGCTCTTTTGCATAAAAGTGTAAAATGTAAAAGTATATATTTCAATTCGTCGGTGGTTTTCTAGATAGTCCCGTACTCTTACATTTTCAGTACTTTTCTCACGTGACCATTTGTTTTACACTCTTTTTTTTTTTGGGTCCAACTATAGTTATCTTGCATCTCATTTTATTTAACTTTTTATACGAACTATAATTAGCTCACTTTATAGATTTCCCTTAAATTCACAGGCTCACAAGTTTTATAAAAATCAGAAACTATTTCCTTTAAATCTGATAAAATTCACTGTCATGATTAAATTATTATTTCTGTCATTCTCAGTATCACCAATTTCTGGTGCTTTGTATCTCCGTTGCTAAAAATGCCTTAAAACTATTAATATATATATATATATATATATATTGCCATTTCGTGATTGTGAAATTGATTTAGCGGTGTTATTGTGAAATTGATTTAGAGGTGTTATAAGTTTTTATTTGTTAAAGGATGTTACAATTTTGTATTCCAAGTTTGTTGAAGAAAATACATGACCGACAATTTACACATCATGAGATAGTGTCGGTAAAATAAAATAAAATAATTAGCACAATACACCCACTCCTTTCTCAAAACACTAATCATACAAAATATTTTATATTTTATTTCACAGTCGTCGTCAAACCGCCGTAATAACTTTTTTTAAAAAAACTTTAAAAAGAAACTAATGAATAACAAATCCACTCGCATTTTTTTATTCATAAAGGTGCGTACAATTTACAATGCATAAATGCACACTCCACAGTGTGTGTACACTTACGCGTTAAAAAGCTAGAACTATTACAAAGTCCACGTCTCATCCAACGTGTCAAAACATCATTAGTCACTGTCTGAACCGGGTCCCACTACGTAAGAAGAATAATTAACCACTCTTCTCCTCCATCAGCTCTTTTGGCTTCGCTGCTACTCTCTCACCATCACTGAGGTCAAAAAAATCGTAATTAACAAAAAAAAAATTAAAGAGAGTGAAGAAGATCAATCAAACCATTACCAGCAGAATCTTAGCTGGCTTCATCACTCTCACATAAGTCTCTACAGAGACTCTCACAGAGTCAATCTCAGATCTCGAAGAAGAAGAAACACAATGCTAATGTTCTTGTTCTTCTTCTACTTCTTCTTATCCTCCGATCTCATCCTCGCCGACCGTCGTGTTCTCCACGAACCATTCTTCCCTGTAGATTCACCACCGCCGTCACCACCTTCACCACCACCACTTCCTAAGCTTCCTTTCTCTTCTACAACTCCTCCATCTTCAGACCCAAATGCTTCTCCTTTCTTCCCATTATACCCTTCATCTCCTCCACCTCCTTCTCCGGCCTCATTCGCTTCTTTCCCGGCGAATATCTCCTCCTTAATCGTCCCTCACGCTACTAAATCTCCTCCTAATTCACGAAAACTTCTCATCGTTGCTATCTCCGCCGTTTCCTCCGCCGCTTTAGTCGCTGTACTTATCGCTTTACTCTATTGGCGAAGAAGAAGAACTAACCAAGATCTTAACTTCTCCGATGATAGTAAAACATACACCACCGACAGTAGCCGCCGTGTTTATCCTCCTCCGGCGCCGGCGGCTCCTCCAGTACGACGCAATGCGGAGGGTAGAAGTAAGCAAAGAACAACGAGCTCCACCAACAATAACAGCTCTGAGTTTCTTTACTTAGGAACAATGGTGAATCAAAGAGGAATTGAAGATAATCAATCATCCATTAGTAATCGAAGCAATAATGGATCAAGCTCAAGGAAATTGGAATCTCCAGATCTTCAACCACTTCCTCCTCTGATGAAACGAAGCTTCCGGTTAAATCCAGATGTTGGTTCTATAGGTGAAGAAGAAGAAGAAGAGTTTTACTCTCCACGAGGCTCAACAAGCGGGCGAGAGACGTTAAACCGGGTCGGATTCGCGGCGGTTCCGGGTCAAAATCCTAGATCTGTGAATAATGACACTATCTCTTGCTCATCTTCAAGCTCAGGTTCACCTGGAAGATCAACATTTATTAGTATCTCTCCTTCAATGAGTCCTAAGAGATCTGAACCAAAGCTAACCGTAATCTCCACACCGGAGCCGGCGAAGATCTCGGAGTTAACAGATTATCGATTCGTTAGGTCTCCATCACTGTCGTTAGCATCTTTATCTCCGGCGGTGAAAAACACTGATTGTGGATTAGGTCAAATCTCGAGATCTCCGACGGTTACATCTCTCACAACTTCACCGGAGAGATCAATAGATAATAACAAAAAAGAGAATCTCGAGAACTCTCCACGGAGTTTATTATCTTCTGCTTCTACTTCGCCGGAAAGACGACCAAATGATACATCAGAAGCTTATTTGAGATCTCCTTCACATTCTTCTGCTTCTACATCACCATACAGATGTTTCCAGAAATCTCCGGAGGTATTACCGGCGTTTATGAGTAATCTCCGGCAAGGTTTGCAATCGCAGTTACTATCTCCTCCTTCAAATTCGCCGGGAGGTCAAGGTTTTCTTAAGCAGTTAGACGCATTGCGTTCTCGTTCACCGTCGTCGTCTTCCTCTGTTTGTTCTTCACCGGAGAAAGCTTCTCACAAGTCACCGATCACATCTCCCCGGAATAATTCACAATCTGCATCTTCATCATCTCTGCCATCTTCTCCGGAAAGAGATTTTAGCCATAGCTTAGATGTATCTCCACGGATTTCGAACATTTCGTCTCAAATTCTACAGCCTCCTGTGTCGTCGGTGGCAATCAGAGCTACAGGGGCGCCTCCGCCTCCGCCACCTCCTCCACCATTGCCGTCATGGACACGACGGAATCAAGCGACTCCTAAGGCAGAGCCAATCTCCAAACCGCCATCTCTTACGCCGCCTTCACATCCTTTTGTGATCCCAAGTGAAAACTTGCCAGTGACTTCACCAATGGATACTCAAGAGACAGTCTGTACCAATGAGCCGGCAGAGGAAACTCCGAAACCGAAGCTAAAGGCGTTACATTGGGATAAAGTTAGAGCAAGTTCGGATCGTGAGATGGTCTGGGATCATCTTAGATCAAGCTCCTTCAAGTGAGTATACTGTATTATTTGATATTATATGCTTTAGTGAGTATGTGGTTATTAAAATTTTGTGAATGTGGTTGCAGATTAGATGAAGAGATGATTGAAACGTTGTTTGTGGCGAAGACGTTAGACTCCAAACCAAATCAGAGTCAGACAACTCCAAGATGTGCTCTCCCGAGTCCAAACCAAGAGAACAGAGTATTGGATCCTAAGAAGGCTCAGAATATTGCGATATTGCTTCGCGCACTTAATGTCACTATAGAAGAAGTTTGTGAGGCTCTTCTTGAAGGTAAACTATGCTTTCATATACATAGTAAGAATCATTATGATCTAAGAATTTGATGTAGGCCGCTAGGTCTGATAGTTTCGGTTATTCTGAAAGCTTCAGTTCTTTCATGATTGTGAGATTCTTGGGTGTTATATTTGTGTTCTTTGTTATGCTTTTTCAGGCAATGCTGATACACTTGGCACTGAACTTCTTGAGAGCTTGCTAAAGATGGCTCCGACAAAAGAGGAAGAGCGGAAGTTGAAAGCGTACAAAGATGATTCGCCTGTTAAGCTTGGACATGCTGAGAAATTCCTTAAGGCAATGCTAGACATCCCTTTTGCCTTTAAAAGAGTTGACGCAATGCTCTATGTAGCTAACTTTGAATCTGAGGTTGAATACCTGAAGAAATCTTTTGAGACTCTTGAGGTATTATATCATAAGCTCTTCTATCTCTCGTTTTACCGTAGTGTTTGTATCGTAATGGAACACGACATTGTTCCTATGTTTTGGTTAGGCTGCTTGTGAGGAACTAAGGAACAGCAGGATGTTCTTAAAGCTGCTAGAAGCGGTTTTAAAGACAGGAAATCGTATGAACGTTGGGACAAACCGAGGTGATGCACATGCGTTCAAGCTTGACACGCTCCTCAAGCTCGTCGATGTCAAAGGCGCAGACGGGAAAACAACTCTCTTACATTTCGTTGTACAAGAGATAATCCGAGCAGAAGGCACACGTCTTTCAGGTAACAATACTCAAACAGATGACATTAAATGCAGAAAACTCGGTCTCCAAGTTGTATCAAGTCTATGTTCAGAGCTAAGTAACGTCAAGAAAGCTGCTGCAATGGACTCAGAAGTACTAAGCAGCTACGTAACAAAGCTTTCTCAAGGCATAGCCAAGATTAACGAAGCTATCCAAATCCAATCAACAATCACAGAAGAAAGCAACAGTAAGAGATTTTCAGAATCGATGAACACGTTTCTGAAAAAAGCTGAAGAAGAGATCATAAGAGTACAAGCTCAAGAAAGCGTAGCGTTATCTCTAGTGAAAGAAATCACAGAGTATTTCCACGGAAACTCGGCGAAAGAAGAAGCGCATCCGTTTAGAATATTCTTGGTGGTTAGAGACTTCCTTGGAGTAGTAGACAGAGTCTGCAAAGAAGTGGGGATGATAAACGAAAGAACAATGGTTAGTTCTGCTCATAAGTTTCCAGTACCAGTGAATCCAATGCTGCCACAACCTCTTCCTGGACTCGTTGGACGAAGGCAATCTTCATCTTCGTCTTCTTCTTCTTCGTCATCTTCAGCATCAGACGAAGAACATAAATCATCTCATTAGTTTCTTAAGGTGGGATGGATCTTAGCTTTTGTCTGTGCAAGTTGTTGTATAAAGTATCCAGTCATGGGTTATTTTGTCATAATAGATTTAAATATATATATAGAGAGGAGAGAAAAAACTGATGTTTTTTTTTCTACATTTGTGTAAAAATAATATAGGTTTACGTTTAAATTTCTTTATCTTAGATTAATAATTTAAGAGTAAATTAAATTTGTTTATCTTAAATTAATAATTTAAGAGTAAATTAAATTTGTTCATCTGATTTTT
>VBRH01000677.1:0-11423 GCA_014578085.1 Cardamine resedifolia | reverse complement strand
GATTTATGTATTAGAGTTAACTCTGATGGAAGTAAATCTCTCTTAGTAGATCTCTGCCTCTTGTTTTGATTTCTTCCCTTCAAGAGAGAACAATTTTGACTTCTTCCCTTTGGAAAAGATCATTCACTCAACATGTCTACTCTATGGGAAAACATTTCATTTAATTTATATGTTCAGTAGTTTGTAATTTTCATGTTTAGTTTTATTTAAACATGTGTCGCTTAACCTAATTCTTATTGAGAAGTTAATTGACTTCAATTATTTCATTTAATAGTCGGGGTGAGCTTATGACAAACCGCTTGCAAGACCTTAAAATATCATTTTAAGTGATACAAATGGTTGACAAATTTTTTTATTTATATATTGAATTAATTTTTTATTATTAACTGTTCATATTTCTAGGTTTTTAATTTTTTTTCATGAATTGGTTTATTCCTATTGGAATTAGATTTTGATTTTGTTTGGTGTGAAGTTGAGAGAATACAACATTATTTATATAAAGTTGCAAATTTATAATTTTTTGCGTTTTAGGATTCGACAATGTGTTATAATTTTTTTTTAATTAATATTTACAATTTTTTATTAAGAGTTTTATTTTTTAATTTTATTAATATTTTTTAATTTTTTTTGATAAACTTTACCTACTTATTATATTTATAAAATGCATGTTGGTCATTATTTTGAACATCATCGTCCACTGTTTATTTGATGCTATTATGTTTTGAAAAAAATAAAAAATTAGCTTGAGAATAATTTTTAAGAATCTTATAAAACTAAAAAGAATTACATATTTAAAAAAAAACAAGTGCAAGCATAATAGAATGATAACAAAGATGTGACCCTACAAAAATTACATGATTTGAAATAGTTTATATGAAAACATTCGTCTTGTATATGGGCTTGAATAATCATTGTAATCAATATATATATATATATATTATACTTTAATATAATCTATTTTACCTATTGTAGTAGGAAAATAAAATTTTCTCATTTTTTCTTTCTTTTTATTTAAATTTTCTATTTAAAAAATAGTATATACTTAATTTCGTAATTATTTAACTTTTCTTATTTTATAATTATTTGAAATATAGTTTCTTTTTATCAGTGTTATATAAATATTTATGACTTAAAAAAATTATCATTTTCATGTTAAGAATTAGTAATTTTGTAGTAACCATTATTATTTCACGATTTATTAAAAACAAAAATTTCATTTTCTTTATAAACTTTTTTTATTGGAAAATATATCTTAATTTTTTTTCGTTTTTAATGTTTTTATTTATTTTATAATTGTATTCAAAATTTTATAAGTGAAAAGTTCATAATTATTTGTTTATTATTTAGAAAGTTTTTAAGAAAAGTCAATGTCGAATTAGTATTGATTAAGGAAATTTTTATGGAATTTTATTTATTTTTGTTTATTTTTGTTGGTTTTCCATTTTGATTAAGTAAATAGATTTACAAAAAAAAATAAAATTTCATTTTCTTTATAAACTTTTCCTATATAGAAAAATATATCTGTATTTTATTTTATTTTCTAATTTTTTGTTTTTTTTGTAGGTTTTCCTTTTTGATTAAGGAAATACTTTTTTTACACATGTCATAATCTAATCGATCAAAACCGACACGTGTCGTGATCCTGTCAATTATAACTTTGACACGTGTCGAACTCTCGTGAGACGCATCAAAATTTATATAATAAGATATTAACAAGATAAAAATTTTACAAACAATAATATTTAACCGTTAACAAAATGATATATATCGTGTTAACAAAATAACAAACCGTATAAATTAAAATTTATCTTCCCAAATATTTGGTCGTTAAAAGAATACTTAACGGTTAAAATTATGATTGAGATATTTTAGTCCAAAGATTTATGAAAGAACATATGACTAATTAATAAAAAACGATTCTCATATTTTTAATTTTTCAATTATATATTGGTATACATTGCAATTTCCCAAATATAAAATGTTAACCAAACGAGATAAATTTTAAATGATTAAACTCAAGATTAATGGAGCAGACTTCGGAAGAAGCTACTCCTCCAAAAATGGGTGTATGCCGTTTAGCGTGGAGAGGACACGGTATTCTTTAGTAAAAGGCGAAAGAAAAGTTCGCTTTGTGCTCACCACACGGCTCTATGAGAATGTAACCGATGCACCAAATGTTTTTTATATGTGAATCCTTCGACCCTTTGTTTTAGTTTTGTTCGATGTGGGACAAATTTAATTGTTCTTTAACTGGGCCAAACTATCTCAAGTACTGGGCCATTCCCGTGACTCATTGTTCGTGCTTAATACCATAAACATACTATCCTTTTTGGATAACCAAGAAGTTCCCTTAGGTCTGACCAGCCTATAATATTTTAGGCGTACTATCTATCAATTTGATCATTTGACCATAATATTTTTCCAGTTAAGCTATCTAGTATAAAAATTCAATATAAAAATGAAAAAAACATATTTTTAAATTTTAATGAAAGAGAAACTACCACTTTAAACCACAAACTTTCGAATTAATTATATTTACATATAAAACATACTTTCGAATTTGCACCTCCAAAAAAATAAACAAAAATGTTCAATTTCCGGTAAAACAGTGATTAAGTTACCAATAAACTAAAAGTTACGACAATTAAAAAAAAAAATACTATAGTGAAGTAATAATAAAGAAAAAGGAAAACCCTGTTCGTGAGATAGAGGAAATATCCAAAGTTCTTGACTTTGTCAAATGTCAGAAGCTAAAACCTTGGAACTGAAACATAAGTTCTTTATGTAAACAAACATAATTTGATCATAAATCTTAAGTGAAATACCACTTCTTAGCGAAGTATAGTTTATTAGTTAAGTATTAAAAGGACATGACCAAGATAATAATGAAATAAACAAGTTAAGAAAACCAAAAAAAAGAAAAGAAAAATTGCTTGTAGCCTAATTATTTACCTTGCCGGATTTACACACGAGGACTTTCTTCTCCTCATCGACCAAGAAGTACTTTACGCCAAAATTAAGCCCAGGCTTCAAGAAGACCAAGAATTGGCCGACTTCCCATGAAAACCATCAATACTCATAAAAAAATTCTTTCAGCCTTCTAAGTTCTAACTCTTCGGTTACAGAATATAAAGAAAACCCAAACTTTTTTCTATGGTCTGGTAAGAATAAAGAAAAACGAAAACTAGGTTCGCTTCATTTCGCTACCTTAGAATAAAGTCAAATATTAGAAGCAAAAACCTTGAAACTGAAACAGAAACAGAAACATTACTCTTCTTTTTATGTAAAGAAACATAATTTGATGATAAAACTTAAAACTGTGTTAATTACAAAGCAAGGAATACATGGCATAATAGCACTTCTAAGTGAAATATCAGTTTATTAAATATTCAATGGACATTAGAATACCCTTTATCAAAAAATATTCAATGGACATGACCAAGATAACAGTGAAAAAAAAAACAAGTTAAGAAAAACCAAAAAGACAAAAACAAAAAAAAGGTTTGCTTGTAGCTTAATCATTACCTTGCTGGATTGGTGTCAAACTTGGAACATAATTAAACAAAAATGCTCTTCCTTCGACTCCAAAATCCACTTCCCTAACATTGTTGTCCTCTGCAACGACGTAGACCTTGTATTGGCCTTTGTATTGAGTACACACGAGGACTTTCTTCTCGTCATTGAGTACACAGAAGCTTATTAAAGTTACGCCAAATTTAAGCTCATCAGGCTTCAAATCCAATGCTAAGACCTTGATCCACGACACCACTTTGGTCTCACCAATCTTATTTGTCACCCATAACTCTGTCTTCGATGTAAATTTATGTTGTAGTAACACGGAAATTTTCTCTTCTCTAACAACAGATAGAGACATGCTTTCATAACTAGGATACTGATATGGAAGACATAGACGTTCAAATCTTTCTGTTGTATAATCAAAACTGATTAAGAATATTCCGAGCTGTTTCTCTTTTTCATCTCTAGCAACCCAATAAGTCTTTCCTTTCAAAGATGCCATGCTCCGAAGGTACACTAAGTTGAAGTCCAAAGTGACATCAAGAATCCTCCACGAGTTAGAGTTAACCTCATAAATTTCCATTTGACCACCAGTATACATGTGGCTCAATATTTTGTAGCTATTATTGCCGGATTTGCTGTCTTGGTACGATCCAAGAGCATAGTTGTAGTATTGCTTACAAGGATTTCTGGGTTGGATCCACTTGGTTTGACCAGTGCAAGGGTTCCACACCACGAGCCTAGTATTTTCCACCTTGTTGTTAACGCAGACATATAACAATAAGCCATCAGAACTGTGACAGAATCGAGAGATCATGAATTGATCTAAACTAGAATGAGGGTCGATTAGGTTAAGTTCACCTGTGACCTCTGCAGTTGGAGATCTATGGAGATTGATGCTCATGATCGAATAAAACCCTAACTTCTTTAACATGAGAATCAGAGTTTCTTTTGGGGCTTTATGGAAGTGTTTTCTTGTGAATTTTCTATCGTTGAATAAACGGTTCCATCGTTTGCAAGTATATCGTAATCGTTTCAAAGATGTAGCTGGAACGCGACAAAGTATCTCCTCTACCAAATCCTCTGGAAGCTCTGACATCCTTAAGGAAAAAAGTGCCGGTGGCTTTTATTGTTGTTTTAGGGTTTTCGTATTTTCATATGTGGTCTATGACTTAGATGAATGGTGATGAATATAGTGCGATAAGATTTAAAAGATTTTTATTTTCTTTTTGTATTATGTTTTTTCAAACCAATACAATGAGCCTAAAGATTTGTAAAGTGAATTATCATTAAAAAAAATGAAAATTGCTCAGAGAAATAACTAGAATAACCCATAGAAGAAAGATGAAACTAAAATGTTAGGTAAAAGACTTTAAAACCTATTTTATCTATCATAATAAAGAAAATGTCATTCTATTTTGTTTTTTAATCAAATATTTGAATTTTTTTTTCAAATATTCGATTTAAAAAATGTTTTTTTTCCTTCTCTCTTAAAATTTTTTTAACTCCATAAGTTAAAATAAATCTGTCATAACGTTAAACAAATATGCGATAATTGAGTTAGTCAAATAAATCCGAAAATAAATCCGCAGTCAAAATAAATTCGCCATAACGTTAAAAAATCGGCGATAACTAAAATTAATCTAATAAATTCGCAGTCATTAAAAATAAATCCGTAAATAAAAATAAATCTGTCATAACGTTTAACAAATCGGCGACAGCAAAAACTAGTCAAATAAATCTCCAGTCATTAAAAATAAATCTGTAAGTCAAAATAAATCTGCCATAACGTTTAACAAATCTGTAATAACTAAAATTAGTCAAATAAATCCGCAATCATTGAAAATAAGTCCGTAAATCAAAATAAATCTGCCATAACGTTTAATGAATTGGTGATAACTAAAACTAATCAAATAAATCTGCAGTCATTAAAAATAAGTCCGTAAATCAAAATCCATAGCGTTTAAAAAAATCGGCGATAATTAAAATTAGTCAAATAAATCTGCAGTTATTGAAAATAAATCCATAAGTTAAAATAAATCCGCCAAAACGTTTAACAAATCGGCGATAACTAAAACTAGTCAAATAAGTTTACAGTCATTGAAAATAAGTTTGTAAGTCAAAATAAATCCACTATACATTTAACAAATCGGCGATAAATAAATCCGCAGCCATTGAAAATAAGTCCGTTAGTCAAAATAAATCTGCCATAACGTTTAACAAATCAGCGATTACTTAAACTAGTCAAATAAATTCGCAGTCATTGAAAATAAATCCGTAAGTCAAAATAAATCCGTCATCACGTACTAAGTTAGTTTAATAAATCCGCAATCATTGAAAATAAGTCCGTAAGTCAAAATAAATACGTAATAACGTTACACAAATCGGCGATAGCTAAAACTAGTAAAAAAATCAGCAGTCATTAAAAATAAGTCCGTAAATCTAAATAAATCCGCCATAACATTTAACAAATCGGCGATAACTAAAACTAGTTAAATAAATCCGCATTCATTGAAAATAAGTCTGTAAGTTAAAATAAATCCGCCTTAACGTTAAACAAATCAGCGATAACTAAGTTTGATTAATAAATCCGTAGTCATTGAAAATAAGTTTGCAAGAAAATAAGTCTGCGATAACATAAGACAGAGTTGCATTGTAAATATCGACAACTTTTTTGTAAATAATAATAACATTATTATAATTCCGTTAGGATTACTTTTGAATTTAAAAAAATTGAAAAATACTTTAGCAATTAAAAAAAAATATCGGTTATTCTAATTAATAATCATTTATTCTAGGTTATTTTAGTAATCTTCCCTTAACAAAAGAAAAAAAAAACCTAGAAGCCAAGGTTTATTCGCCTAAAAAAACATATGATCGATGATCCCAACAGCTAGCTGCCTCTGTCAAAATCATGAGGAGACACGCGACCATCTGTTACTCACATCAGCACTTGGTAGGTTCTTCTAAGGTGGATGTCTCTAGACGTTCCAAACTCCAGCTCTATCCTCAAGCAAATAGCTAGTGTGAAACACCACTATCTCACTACAAGAAAGCTACTGCAAATTTGAGAGTCCGTCACACATCCATCGGAACATATGAACGTTGATATAATCATTTTATAATCGTTTAAATTTCAAAAATTAAGATGGTTTTCTGATGGATTTTTGGTAAATCCGTCGGAATATATGAACGTTAATATAGCCGTTTGGAATTCGATAATTTCAACGGGTTTTGGTTTCCGATGATCGAATTCACGCTGCTTTCTTGTAGTGCATATTCTCTTTGGAATGAAATGAACAATCGACTGCACAACAACTCAAGTGTTCCGACCGAGACTCTTTTCAGGGATTTACAAGTTGATGCACCAATTGTTTTTTATATCTGAATCTTTTTACGTTTAGTTATAGTTTTGTTTGATGTGGGACAAATTTGATTTTGTCTTATAACGGGTCAAACTATCTCAGAGCCGTTCCATGTTTAATACGTAGAGAAGGAAGTAGGACAACGTGAAACCATAGATCACGCTGAAAATACCATAAAATGATGGTAGCTCTAGCGATCGATTTCGGAAAGTTCTTGGGAAGAGTTCCTGGTTTCGAGTTGTATGACATATTACCACTGTTGAACCAACCTCTTCTACGTCCATAGTCTCCATGACCACCAAATCTTCCTCTTTCTCTACCAGATCCGAAAAAAAAATCTTCCTCTACCAGCTCAAAAACCAGTATTGTACTCTACCTTCACCTGGAAAGCTTTCTCCTCATATTTCTCCATCTTTTTACTAAGACGATCTTCATGAGATAACAACGAACTCATCATCTCATCAAAAGTATATGTGCTCAGATCATTAGCTTACATAATCGCATAAACAACATACTCAAACTTTGGAGTTAAAGTTCTCAGAACTTTACTCACAAAAGTTTCATTTGACAAAGAATCACCATAAGATTTCATTTGACGCACAATGGTAGACACTCTTGCCAAATACTCTTGTATAGTTTCTTTTTTCTTCATCGAAAGTGTTTCAAAACTATGATGCAGAGTCTCTAGTTTCACAGTGATTACCTTCTGATCTCCCAGGTACTCACGCTTCAAAATTTCCCACGCTTTATGAGACGTATTCACATCCATGATCAGTGACAGGATGTCCTCATCCAAGGCTGATTGTATCAAGAACAACGTCTTTGCATCCTTCTTGCGATTCTCCCGTAATTGCTGTTTAATGACCGCTGGATTTGTATCTTCAAATCCATTCTCCACCAAATCCCAAACCTCTTGAGATATAAACATCGTCTTCATCATAAGACTCCAAAGGTGATACTTCTCACCCTTAAACATTGGAACTAAAGCTTGTTGGTTTACTCTATTGCCTGCCATGGCTCACTCTGTTTTCTTCTTAACAGAATCAAGGGACCGAGACCTTCGCTCTGATACCACTTTGTTCGCTCAGATACCACTTTGTTGGCTCTGATACCATAATGTTGGCTCTACTACAACAATGTTAGCCATGCTACCACAATGCTGTTAAAACACAGAGCTATTAGACCAGAGAACAAGAATACTTTTGCTGAATGATACTTTATTCTCTGATAATTAAAATTGAAAACAATACATGAATATATAGAAAATAAAAACCTAACTGAAACCCATTAAACCCTGGACTCATTATGTCCTACAATTAAACATAAAATTGAAATCCCCAAATTGATTAGAAATCAAAACTGACAAATACTTTAATTCAGCCATTTATTCCAAGCTTTGAATCACTTTTCAACATTAACCTCCAAATATGTTGTTGACATTCGAAATCCAAGAATCACCATATCTTTTACTCGATTTCTCATATATTCGTCATTGAGAAAGAATTCTAATTTCATCCGCATTTTTCCAACGTCGAGCTTCTTCCACAAATCGATTTTGACTTAAACAAATGTCTAGTTGTGTTTTGAAACCTTCTATTTTAAGAGGATTTCGATTTTGAGTCAACGATAACCCATGTAATCCTTTAAAATGTTTGTTTATGGATTTGTTTTCTATTCTCGAATGAATGGGTTATCGTAAGCGCGGTAACAAATACGATTTTCGGGTTTCTAATCAGATTTTGTTACTAATGATTAGGTTTTGATTAATTTCGAAGATTTAAAAGAGTTTGTGATGTAAATCCATGAACAACATTAGTTTGTGTAGTGTAACAACAAACTAGATTATTAAGGGTCTAGATTATTAAGTGTAACAACAAACTAGACTAGATAAAACAACAAGTTTGGGAATAAAACAATTAAGGGTCTTAAGTATAGGGGTATGGTAGCTAAATTATTATTTTGTTCTGTTTCTTATCCTCTTGGCGCTTCCACTCATCGTCTCTCTCGTCGTAATATTAGTTATGACGTCTCTTCCAACAATCCTCGCATCTTCTCCTCTGCGAAACCTATGCAAAGCTTCTTCAACTTCTCAAATCCCAAAACTCAATCAAACCCACATAACTCCACTCAACAATTCACCAAAATCCAAAAACTTTCAGCTTCTAACCAAAACCAATCTCTCTATAACCATTTCCCAAATCCTCCTCACTTCCCCTGTTCTCGCATCTGAATCAATTTCAGACCCATCTTCTGGAAAAATCGATTTGGAATCAATTTTAATCTCAATTGATAATTTCTTCAACAAGTATCCATTTTTCGTAGCGGGATGTACATTCATCTACCTTGTGATTTATCCGGCTGTGATTTTTTACCTGAGGAAGTATAAACCAATATCAGCCATGAATGCGTTTCGTAAGCTCAAGAACGAATCTGATTCGCAGCTTTTGGATATTAGAGATGAGAAGACTTTGGCTTCATTAGCTTCACCGAATCTTAAGTTTCTTGGTAAGAGCTCAGTTCAAGTTCCGTTTAGTGAGAATGATGAAGAAGGGTTCTTGAAGAAAGTTAAAGAAAGCTTCTCTGATCCGGACAATACAGTTGTTTGTGTTCTTGATAAGTAAGAGATAGACCAAAAAGTTTCAAACTTTTATATCAAAATTAAGATCTTTTAGAGTTGTCTTACATGTTTTTTTGCATTTGATTGTGGAAGGCAGTTTTGATGGTAACTCGATGAAAGTGGCTGAATTGCTGATCAAGAATGGGTTTAAAGAAGCTTATTACATCAAAGGCGGCACGAGAGGGAAGAAGGGTTGGTTGGTATGTTACAACATCTCTGTCTCTCTGGAATCAGTTTGATCTTTGCTTTGGGTATATAGAATACATTGTTTTGGACTAGGTTGGTCTTTGTCTTGCTTACCTTATTATTACTAATGTCTCAGGCTATTCAAGAAGAGCTTTTGCCTCCACCTGTGCATATGTATACTGCGAAAAATGTAAAATCTTCAAACAACAATGAAGCGTCCGTTGTTGGAACTGAAAATTGATTCAAGAACATAGCCTAATGGTATGTTGATTCTCATTCTCGGTTTTTTACCTCGTAGTTTTCTCTCGATTAGCTTTTTCCTCAATTTTGCAGTCGCGAGACATGTTACTACCAGATTATCAGAGCGTTACGATGAGAAAGCTTCTCTAGGTGGAAGGCTTGTTATATATTGAAAGACCTGTTTAGATCTCAAGACCACTCTATGCTTTGCAGAAGCTAACCTTGTCTACAGATTTATTTTTCAGGCCTTTCCAATAAAATGAGACTTGTTATTATTATGAAGTTATTCTGCTTTTGTACCTTTTATATTGCATTGTATGACAAAGTTTCAACCATATAAGGAAAATGTTCATGTGTAAGCCTTGCAATGCTTTTCCTAAGATTCTTTGAAAAAGTTCACCAGCGATGCCTTTGGTATTGATCTTTGAGATTTATGATATCACCAAAACAAAAGAAAGCTTCACATAATGTTAAACCATAGTAAAATAAGAGTTAGAATACGTTTTGTAAATCGAAAGAGTGAAAGAAGAAACAATAGTATTTCACACAAGGTTTTAACTTCCCTGCAATGGAATATAAGTCTAGTATTCTTCTTCACGTTTTACGATCCCTCGGTTGAAGCGAACCAAGAACTCTATGTTTCCGTCAGCGCCTTTTAAGGGAGATTCGATAAAGCCTTTGTTGGTAAATCCATAGCGCTCGACACCATTTATTATCTTCTCAAGAACCTTCACCCATAAACAAGACAGCAAAGATTGTGTTTACCACGTATTAGACTTGCTATATAAGACAAATGCTTATCGCAATCCCAAGTTATGAACAGAGGGAATCCAGGGGAGCAATAAACAAAGAGCATCCACGGTCGTGAATTAACCCGAGAAGATTCAAGTTT
This sequence comes from Cardamine resedifolia, assembly GCA_014578085.1. Classification (NCBI taxonomy): domain Eukaryota; kingdom Viridiplantae; phylum Streptophyta; class Magnoliopsida; order Brassicales; family Brassicaceae; genus Cardamine; species Cardamine resedifolia. Next base: position 607 of record VBRH01000677.1, on the reverse strand, counting down.
CAATAAGAGGACTGGGAGAAGCATACATACCTCCTGATGTACTTCGGGATCTCTAACAATGCCACCTCTCCCGACCTTGACAGGAAACAAGATGTTGAGAAACAATTGTGAAATCTCCGAATTGATTTATTTATTAAGTATGCACTTCTCACTTCTCATAGTTCAGTTATTACGAAATTTAGCATCTTCAAGTGAATAAATTGATTACCTGTTGTCTTCGAGCTTCAAATTGAGGTTTGACAAGGGTAACTAAAGTTGCATCTTCTTTCATCACATTTATAACAGCTGGCATCACCTATTCATAAATTTGAAGTCTCAAACATTTTGCAGATTATATAACAGAACAATCATAGTTCCTAGAAACAAACTGAACAGAAGCAAACGTACCTTAAGAATGGAAATGAATGAGAGGTCTAGGGTCACTACATCGACTTTTTGTGGGAGTCCAGGGAGGTATCTCAGATTTGTCCTTTCTATAACAGTCACTCTCTTATCATTGCGAATTTTATCCGCTACCTATTACAATACACCGAATAAGTAACTGACTAATTAGTAATTAGCAGAAGTTGCTAAGAACATCAAACAATCTGTAGGAACAATACTTAGC
>VBRH01000676.1:24570-36390 GCA_014578085.1 Cardamine resedifolia | reverse complement strand
TAGGGGATTCAATGGTTTGATGATTTTATTGTTATTAGAAATTCTCTATACTTAGGTTCTTTGATTTACATGCTCTTTATGCTAAGATTTGACTGATCACCCTATTTTATATTATAGGTTTTTCTATGCATCAAAAGTGTTCGATATAATGCATGAACGAGTGTGAACTGAGCAATGCGTTTCTAACCAATGAGAGTTAATGTTAGGAAGTATTGTGAACTTAGTGAACTTGTTTGATAATGCTGATTTGACTAGGAGATTACAAATGAGAGTTTAGTAATTGAATAATCAAATTTAGTGATTGATACTTTGAGAGAGGATTAATTTAATCTTGTGTTCATGTTCGAGAACGATGCTTAATTGTTGAGTTTCATATTCTATTGTATCATTAACCATTGATTTCTGAAATACCCTATGACCCAATGTTTTTAAATCTTATAATCTACATTTGTTTATTTTCTTTATTAGTTTCATCATTGCAAAAACCAAAACCAATTCTATCATTCTAGCTCTAAACTACTCTCGAAAGTTTATAGTGTGAAAATTTGTTTCTTGTGGATTCGATCCCGCATATACTACCGTGCACTTCACCGTGTATTTACGATTTTATTTTTCGGGTTAAAACTCGAGTTATCAACTACGCCAAATACGGTATGTTACATAGCTATAAATCTTAACTAAAACAATGTACATTACATAGCCAAAAACACAGAAAATACATAGCCACAACATTTCCGTTAAATTGGTCACGTACAGTTCGCTAACGTGACAATGCCCATTAATTGGGTTAAAATTAGTTAAAAGAAAGTTAAAACCTGTCCCAAATCCAAAAGAATGAAGACCCGATCCGAATGAATTAATCTGATTTTATCCAAAAAATACTATCAATTTCGGAGAACTAATAGAGTAAGAAGTAGGAGTAGGTTCGATTTCACAAATAAATATGTTTTACATGATTGTTGGATATGGATCATGACTATTGTGCGGGTGTGAGATTGACTATATATTTTTCGTTTCTTGTATATGTCACCATGCTTGGTTTAGCAACAAGTACATATTTTTACCCTCACCTAAGTTTTGGGGACGATGTTTTAATTTTCTTGGATGAGACTAAAGTCGATCAACATAATTCAGAATATAGTAAGCGAAATCACATTGTTATTTATAAAAAAAGAACAAAACGAAAATGTTTGTGGATGGGAATAATTTGGCCTATGAGTTGGTTGCACAATTTTGACTCTCTGCAGGATCGCTATTGGTGAAGTACTTAGAGTTACTTCTTCTTCCTTCAAAGTAGGACCAGACAAGTACAAATTTATCCTTGAACGCATTAGCCATAAGGTTACCTCATGGACATTAAAATACTTGTCTTTTGCGAAATTTTTACAACTCCTTCAATTAGTAATATATAGTAATACAAGTTTTTGGTGTTTTTGTTGCCGCCAAACTATATATTGATTTTATTGAGAAATTATGTAAAGCCTTTCTATGGACATGCACAGAACTCGGCTAAAGAATGCAAAAGTCTCATTTGACAGAACTCAGTCAACTTAAAACCAGCGGTGGGCTCTGAACTAAAATAACTTGCTGACAATAACATCGAGTAGTTGTGGGTTTCGTGGACGGCGGAGTACCGTTTGCAATGGGATCGTTTCTGGATTACTAACGCCTCTAAAACTATATCTTCAAAAAAAAATTTAAAATTTTCATTTTTTCTACAGAAATGTCAAAATTTGTTCATCTAAAACGAGTATGAATAAAAGAGAAATTTCTTCAAATAGCATCAAAATAAGTTTTTTTTCCAAAAATAGCACACTTTTTCATTTAGGTCAAAATAGCATTTTTATAAAGGGTAATAATTTAATTTATTTGTTTGGGTTGATTATTTTAAGATTTAGGATATAGTTTTTAGGATTGGGAGGTAAGGTTTAGAGTTTAGGGTTTCTAAACCCTAAACCCTAAATCCTAAACCCTAAAAATATGAACTTAGGAGATTTGTGGTATATAAGATAATTGTCTTTTAATAAAAATGTTATTTTTATCCTAAATAAAAGAATGTGCTATTTTGGAACAAAACTTTATTTTGTGCTATTTAAGAGAATTGCCCTTAATAAAGACAATTAGTCATAAATATTTATAGTATATATTTTTGGGCAATTCTCATTAATACCATTAAATTATGTTTTGCTTCCATCAACCCAAAAATTTCAAAAACTCCAATCTATACTACAAAATGACCACGAATCCCCTAACTGCACATTTTTAAAGTTTTGAGTTTTTAGACCCTAAACTCTATCCCTAAAAGTTATATCCTAAATTTAAAATAGTTAATCCAAATTCAAAAATTTAAATTATAAATTTTATAAAATCAATTTTCGTGTTTGTGGTATTTTTCGAAACCAAAAGTTTTGGTGGTATTTTTGGAACATTAAATTAATGGTGGTATTTTGGTAACAAAACTTGAAAGTGTGATAGTTTGAGAAATATTTTTTTTTTTTGGTTGAAAATGCTGTCGGAGGTGATTATCAGAAATTTTAAACAGTTTTGAAAATATCATTTTACCGAAAATATCTTTCAATAATCCTCAAAAAATTTCAACAGTATCATTCTTTTAAAACTTAATTTTTTGTCGAAAATTAATGGAAATGTTTTTATGGAATTCAGACGAAACAGTTTATATATATATATATATATATGGAATTCAGACAAAACAGTGTTTATATATATATATATATATATAGATATAATTAAATTCCAAAACTAAAAATAAAAATGTTGAAAGTAAGATATCCAAAATTTAAAAGATAGAAATAAACTATTTAATGTTACTAGCAGAACCTTCAACGTTTTCACACAACGCCGTTGCAGGCCCGTCGATTCCGTTGTGAGTTAAGTTAATGTCAATTAACTGAACATTCTCGCAAGGAAAGCTTTCGCTGCATTGAAGTTTCACAGCCAATTTGTTCTTCGACGTTCCCCAAATGTTTTTTAACGTCACGTTTTGAATCTGAACATGAGAATCTCCCTGAAAAGATCATATGAACTAGCTGTTAATTAAATTTAATGTTAAAAGTACAAATATATTAAAAATATGTCTTAATGTTAAGTCGGGTTATCGTTCCTCGAATGGTTCTGTCGTTGAGACAGGGGATTGCAACCGAATAGCCTCTTCAATAAATATTTCTGATGATTTATTTGTACTAGCTAGGTGGCAATCATTAAAGCTCATTTTAAGGCATCCTTAAATGTTACAACTACAAAAAAAAAAAATTGAAGCACACTTATTTTTTTGGTTTTGTAAAAATAGAACTATCCGAAACTACTTATAAATTTACCTAGTTTTTGGAAGAAAGTAGACATCGAGGAGAGGAACAATGCCAAAGGAGAAAGAGGAGGAACCGCTTAGCCCGATGGCACGTGTGTTCCAATCGCGGGGCATAGACTGCTGTATCATCACCATCATTGGATTTAAAACGAAGCTCAACGCTGACATCATTCTAGACGTTTTGAAGCATAACGTTTCCAAGCATCCTCGTTTCTCCAGCAAACTGGTAATTTATCACATTTTACATATACATAACACTCTTGTATATAAATTGCAACATCTCTTAAAATTAAATTTTGTTGGTTTCGAGAGCTTCTTCTGGTCTACTTTGAATACAACCTCGTGTTTGAAAAAGAGTAAAACTATATGTTGTGCAGCGGTCACAATACTAGAAAAAGTTGGTCACGATGTACCTTTCCGCATTTTCTATTAAAATAATACTCTTTCCGTTTCAAAATATAAGATGTTTTGGATAAAAAATACGTTTTTTAAGAAAATTAACTTTTACATATTAAAATATAAAACATTATTTTTAGAAAAAATAATTAATCAAAAAGTTAAAAAAGTATACTTTTATTTAAAAGATGGTCTGGTAATTGAAAAAAGTTATTTTGATTACCTATTTTTACAATTAAATGAATAAAATTTGCATAAAAATATACAAAACATCTTATATTTTGAAACATACAAATTTATCTAAAACATTGTGAAATTGTGAAAGAGAGGGAGTAGTATTCTCATATATATTATGTAATCGGTGATATAAAAAAGGGTCGACTAAGCAACATCTTCGACGCTAAGGGGCATAAAACCATGGCTCCAAGAGATTGAAATTAAGAGTTTTTGTTATTAACCAGTGTTAGACTGTCCTAACGGTTGCTCAATTGAAAATTAAATAATAATTTATTGAACAATGTATGTATAATAACTATGGCAAAAATATTTTCTAATTTCGTTCTACAATTTATTATTTTTTAAAGTGACGTTATTTCATTTTTCCAAAATTTCTTACTACTTTTGTATACGTGCATTCATCCAGACTCTGTAGTACTTAGTAAAAAGAAAAACATGAAAGTTATCCCTCACTTTTTTGCGCACCGGACAATCTAATTTGATTGATTGAAAGCGAATGATCAAATTCGTAAAACATCTTGACAAAAAAAAACTTGTTGTGCACTTTCTCTTCTTAAACTCTCCGAAAAGATATTAATTATAATAGTTGGGAATGGGATGTGACACAATGATTGGTCTCGATCTATTATGCTAACTTTCATAGGGGGATGATGGGAGAAAATGGATCAAGACCGAAGTCAATATTGAAGACCATGTAGTTGTACCTAATGTAGAACTTGAAGAGATCGGTGAAGATGGAGATGGCTTCGTTGACGACTATGTCTCACGTCTAACAATGATTCCTCTTGATAGATCAAAACCTTGTGGGACATTCACATTCTCAACGTCAAAACATCTGATGCAGAAGCAATCACTGTCATAAGATCTCACCATTCATTAGGAGATGGAATGTCTTTGATGTCTCTTTTGGTGGCGTCTACCCGAAAAACATCAGACCCTACGACACTTCCTACTATCACTGCCTTGAAAAGACGTGGAGCGACATCACTCGGTCTTGATGTCTCGTTCATGAAGCTTACATTGTTCATGTGCAATGCACTAAGATTGATTTGGAATACCGTTGTAGATTTTTTGCTGATTTTAGCGACAATGTTGTTCTTAAAAGATACAGAAATACCTCTTCAGGGCCGTACTGGTATGGATAGCGAGAGTAAGCTGAGGAGGTTTTATCACCGAACTGTTTCATTGGATGACATTAAACTTATAAAGAAAGCCATGAACATGGTATGATATATGATTTGTGTTATTTAACCAAATAATATTTGAGGGTTTCTAATGGATAATTGATTCCTCTTGTGTAAGACTATCAATGATGTTCTACTCGGAGTTACACAAGCTGCTCTTTCCCGCTATATGAACTGCCGATATGGTACAAAACATTATTTAAATTATTAAAAACATCTATGTACATCGGAGTATATGTCTAATTTTTTTGCGTGCATGTTTTGTTTCTTGTAAAATAAGGCGAGGCGAATGCTGAGGGAGGAACATTGAAATCAGATCCGGACAATCTTCCAGATGGAATAAGATTTCGTGCATGTATTCCTAGTAAATCTAAGGTCGGAAATCGGGATTCAGGTTAGAGATTTACACCTCAAATTATACTCTTGAAAAAGACATTTCTTGTCACACAAGTAACATGCATATATATATATATATTTATATGGCTTGTGAAAAGCCTTTGGCAGATATGATGTCTAAGGGCTCAAAATGCAGATGGGGAAACTACATTAGCTTACTTATTTTCCCATTCTCTATCGGTTTAGAAACGAATCCACTAGTTTATCTATCAAAAGCTAAAGCCACAATGAATCGAAAGAAGAACTCTTTTCACGCTACTCTAATTTATTGGTTGATCAAGTTGATCCTCAATATGCTCGGAACTAAGGTATATAAAAGTGATAAAGTAAACTCATTGTTTTTTTTTTTCCATTGTGATGACTTCATATATTAGACATTCTTGTCATTATAGGTAGGGGCAGTCTTATTCAATCGACCATCTTCAAGCACAACCATGCGGGTTTCAAACATGCATCGTTGGTCCTGTCGAAGAAGTTAGTTTCCAAGGCCATCCAATATCTTACATCGCTCTAAGTGCCTATGGACAATCGCAAGTACGCATTCCTTGTTGCATGATCATAAATGAAGTTAAAAGTTTGTTTCAAAATTCTCTTCTCATATATACTTTTATGTGTTGGATAGGCATTGTTGATACACTTCATACGTTACGCGGAGAAGATGTTAATATCGATAGCAATTGATCCTAGGGGCCCTCCCAATACAAGGACATAAAAAAATTTATAACACTCCATAGATATTACTATATGTTTCTAAAAACTTGATTTTCTAAAGTTTTTATACAAATTAAAGAACATTTAATGTTTAGTTATAAATGCATTATATTTTCACACTAAAACTCTTTTCCATATAAACCAATAGTTATTCAGCAAACTCAAATATTCTATTCTTCATTGATTCATTCTCAGTTAATAGCTTTTGAAGTGTATAATTTATTAACATTAATTAATAAAAATTCATAGAAAACCAATTTTTAAGTAACAAACAAAAAAAACTTAGAAAATCACTCTTTTAGAAACAAAGGAAATATAAGATAATACTAGTATTTATTAACACTGATGGGTACGACCATTGAATATATATTTCAAATTTGTATTCACCATAAACTAAATATTTGTCCACGGAGAAACTGACATTAAGGATTCTTCAGGCTTGATCTTCATACATAATTACGAGCGTCCATACACACTAGGAGCGATATAAGCGATTGGAGGTCCAAGGAAACTGAATTCTTCCTTCACAATTTCATAATTGCCAATGTAAAAGAGAAAGAGCTATTCATTAGTATGAAATCATTCCAATCTTTTTTCTTCTTAACTATATATGTTTTCTTGTTTAATATGCATTGTTGATTCATTTCCAAATTTATGCGGAGAAGCTGGTAATCTCAATAGCAGTTGATCCAACAATTATACCAGATCATCACAAGATCTGTGATGAAATGGAGGAGTCTTTAAAAGCTATGGAAACTGCTCTCTTCGAAAGAGGGTTACTGATTAACAGGTGAATAATATGTAAAATCTTTGTTTGATGAAAAATGTTCTTCTTTAGAAGCTTTCAGTGTCAATTATTATAAATTCTATTCACATCTCGTTTCTTAATGAATAAGATGAAAGTTTATTTGTCCAAAAGAGCATTAGGATATATGAATTAACAAAGTCAACAACATTAATATAAACTTTTTAACAACAACAAAAAAACATTAATATAAACATGATGATGTCTTACAACTTTTATATCAATATGTCTAGTTATTATAATTACTTGCTAAGGTATTCATTACGAATAAACATGGAGGAACCATAGCATATAGAAAGAACAGAGCAAGTCGATATCGTGACAACAAAAGAGCTTTAATTAGACTTCTATCTCATATAACCCTCTTTCTAGGACAGATGATTTAATTATCTTGAGAGACTCCACGAAATCATCACACATCTTGTGAGGGTCAGGAATGACCGTTGGATCTGCCGTTACCGATATTATGATCTTGTTCGCATAGCTCTGAAAATGTAGAGTAAGAGCCTTCACACAAGTACACAAAACATAATTAGAAAACAAGATAACCATAAGATTTGATATATACCTATACAAATATATAATGAATTGTCTATATATATGCACACACTTACATGTGGGTGGCCAAAAACACTAGGTGCGATATAAGATAGTGGGTGGCCATGGAAGGTTATTTCTTCCTTTGGACCGACCACGTTTGAAAATGACAACGTTGTACTATGGATCACTTTTCTTACAAGAACTACACTTGCCTGTATTTTTCATGAGTTTCTCAATTAGACAATATTCATGTTTATATAAATTAAAAAAAAATATGCATGATTAAGATTAGATATAAATTCGGATTTAGATTTTATCACCTTGAGCCCAAGAACTTTTAGTATCAATTTAAAGAACGCCATGGAGAAGACGGCCTCGAGAGAGTGTTTTTTGCGGTCAACCGTGGCTTTAGCTCGGCGCAAATAGTCTAAAGGATCAGTCTCTAGCCCGACAGAGAATGGTAGGAGAATGTAACCGAAGAGATTTCCCCATCTGCATTTCGATTTCTTGGCCATCATATCCGCTAAAGCCTACTTTGCATCATTGAACAATTATGAAACCAAACAATCAGTTATAAGTTCTTTGGTTTTAAAGATTCCAAAATTAAACATTAATATACCTCAATTCCTGTGTTTGGTCTCAAGTTAATCATAATGGCCGAACGTATTCGGGCTCTCCTCATCGACTCTTTCGATTTCGGTGTTGCTTCTTGATCTATTTTTTTAAATATGATCACAAGAGCTTCTTTAGATAAGTGTGAACACTTAACTACTATGAATGGCAATGTAATGTGAAACAAATTTTACCATATCTTCGACTAAGGTACCGGGAAAGTCCTGCTTGCGTTACCCCAAGAAGAACATCGTTTATCGTCTAACAAAAACAGATTAAAACGGTAAGAAATTATACATGATTCAAGAGATTCTTAAAATTCAGAAATAATTTGTTTTTTTACCATTTTCATTGCAGTTTTCACCAGCTTAACATCATCAAAGCTGATAATCCGGTGGACGAACTTCTTAGCGTTAAGTTCACTACCGGGGTTTGCCAAGAGAGGAGTCTCCGTATCCCTCAAGAAACATATTGTAAGAGCAAACATTAAGACATCAACAAAAGTGTTGAAAACCAATCTTAGGATGAACCAAAGCCCTACAAATAACCACCAAATCTTGTTGAAAAAACCCGTATAGCAGCTTGGTCCAAAGTGTTTTTTCTGTACCGCAACCGTAGGCAAAGCCTCGGGGTCTGATGTTTTGCGTGTGCAAGCGAGAAAAAGGGACATGAGAGACATTCCATCACCCAAAGAATGATGGATCTTGAGAATTGCATAGGATTCGGCGTTGGATGTTTTGAGGGATAGAATGTGAATTTCCCATAATGGTTTAGACAAATCCATAGCAACAGTCGTTAGCTTAGAGATGTAGTCTTCAAGATACTGATCAGGATTTTCAATTTCCGGATCTATATCAGGAACAATCACATGATCTTCTACTCTGACTTTTGTCCGAACCCAACTCGGTTTCCCTTTCTTCCCAGTGTTCATCTCCTGGATTCATCATGACGAAAAACTCACACACACACACACACACACATATATATAAATGCACAAATGAATTTAAATTGTTTTGTTATGTTTCTTGTGATTATGACTAATTTATTGCAAAAGAAAAAAAAAATACAGATTATGGTTTGACCATTTTTGGTCTGATTAAAAGAACTAATTACTCTTAAGAGCATGTTGTAACTCCAATGATACAAAACACTGTAAGAGAAAATGCATATATGGTTGAAATATTATGAACCAAGTTATAAGGTATTAATCCAATGCTTTTAAATGATTTGTTATATAACAACCTTTCCTTTTTTTTCATCCCTTTTACTATATTTGTGTGTATACAGAATAGTGAAACCTTATATATAACAATAATGAGTCCTTTTTTTTAACCACAACAATAATGAAATATTTTGATGTTTATATAATATATGTGTGTTTTGGACTTACTAAAATGCTGGAGAATCGAGGGTGATTAGCGAGGGTGTGTTTAAGGCCGTCGATGATGGCAGGTGTGTTTTCTTTGACTCTACATCCCATTGTGACGATTATCGCACAGTTAAAATCCGGCGAATTGAACAGCCGTGAACATGGGCTGAGGGGCTCCTCCTCCACCGTCTCCCTCTCCATCTTCTTCTCTCCACTCATTCTTTGACCTATTTGTGGCTCTTTCCAAGTTTTTCACTTACAGTCACTTTATACTCTACTCTCTATATAGTATAAGTGAATTACACGATTTTAATGTCGTGCGAAGCTACTACATCATGTGGGATATATTAATGTCAGTTTATTTTATGGATATTTATGACATTATAACCGGTGGACGTCACATCATATATTATTTGACTATGCATAACCTTTGTTTTCACTGGTTAAAAAAAAAAAAAAAAAAACTTTTGTTTGCACTGAAGAATAAGATTTTTCCAGACCCAAAATTAAAAGCAATCTCAAAATCGTTATTGTTATTATGCAAATACTGTAGTGGTCAAATGAAATTACCAGATTAAATCAACTCCTAGGAAGACGAGATTTTAAATTAATACTCTACCCACTAATCCACTCTGCTAACTTCACCATCAGAAGTTAGTTATGCTACACTTTTTTTCCCTTTTTTGCTGTCAATCCCTGACACTTTGTATTTATTATGTTATAATTATTCTTAAATTTCTGCTTAATTTAAAAGGTTATCAGTATTAATTGGTCAGGAAGTACTATGGTCCGAGTTGAATCGGAGAAGCCCAAGTTCACACTCGTGTCCTATAATTATTATATAGTTTTAATTACATACCATATTACGTACTAAGTATGAATTTAGGAATAGGCTTGATGTTCTTGCAGCGACGGTATAAAGTAATGAATCAAAATCAGGGTTTTAATGATCAATTAATTCTCCTATTATTTCAAGAGAGAGCAATGGTTATTACTTGTTTTTAAATATCTTAGGTTTATGCCCTTAATTTTATCATTCGTCTCCATTTTAAAATCAACGGACGTAATAATCATTGATCTTTCTAGTGCCACGAATACATGGGTAGGTACTGCTTAATTTATTTGTTCCAACCATATCGACCAGAGATCCATAACTGATTTCGTAAAGTATCAAATTTATTTGAAATTTTTCTTTGTAACAATTCATTTAATGTTAATTGAATACCCTTTATCAAAAAAAAAAAAACAATTCATTTAATGTTCCCATTACGTAAACTCTAATAAATTATTACTTTACTAAACTTAGAAACTTTCTCTGACTATCTTTTTCGTCATTCAATCAAATAATGAGCCTCTTATATATGTTACAAAAATACGAAAAATGAAGTTGATGTTGATTAATATATGAATACATTTATTGCTTATATATCTCTGCAAAAAGGACAAAACATTTTTCTTCTTCTTTTGTTAGTTAAACTTTTATTTATTTTTCTTGACCAAAAAAACAAAATAGTTAGATATTTTTAATTAAAACCGGTTTATTATCTGCAATACACAATTAAATTTGAGATTTCAGACAACTTCTTTCAATTAATAAATGCATGCTGTGCACTTTTTCTTGCCTCTCTCTATGGGAACCCGAAAAAGTTACCAAAACTTTTCAATGAATAAGCTCTTTGGTAACGACTAACGGCCAACCACTACGGTTCCGAACTAACCCTTTTATTGATTTCCATGGTATAGTTGAAATTTACAGTAGCAAAAAAAAGGTGAAAAACCATCAATAAAGTTCAAATAATATCGTTTAAAAAACAAGTTCGATAGACATTCCTTCACCTTTTTTGTGCATTTTTCTTTTAAAGAAAATATATTTATTTTATATATACATTATTAAAAATGTATCACCTTTTTTACCTCTCCTAACCTTGCAAACAATTTCACCATACCGCATAACAATTATTCACCAATGAAAACACAATAAAAATATACTAAATGATTTTCATGATGTATTAATTAACGATATAATATCAAAAAAAAAAAAGTTTGTGATTAGGTCTAAAAAACCTCTCTCTAAAAGGTGACAAGTTTTTTCTGTCTTTGGATCCCCTCAGTCGGCTTCTTGCTGGCTGTCTTTCCCTGGTTCTATGGTTAAGAAGAAATTTTTTTGGGCGGGTCCTATCCTTCCGCCACCGTTACCACAAAGGATAGTTCGCTCTACCACCGCATCTGCTGGAGGAAAGCTCAT
>VBRH01000676.1:3080-14687 GCA_014578085.1 Cardamine resedifolia | reverse complement strand
TTTTTTTTTTTGGAAATGTCAAATTTGATTAAATTGTTAATGTGTAGAGTTTAGCCATATGATCCTAAGTTAAAATTCAAACTTTCTTATTTTCCTTTCTATTGTCAATTATAATTTTTAATTTTTCCTTTTCGTTATTAATATTTTCCTTTCGTTTAACCTCAAACTTTCTTAAGCTAATTTTTCCTTTTTTATTATTTTCTTTAATTTAAGAAAATATTAGTTTTAATTAAAATGTGATGATGTGGACCAATAAGAATGTATTTTTAAATCCTATGTGGACGCTTTCAAAACAATATAGCCTTAACTCTTATATAGTATAGATTTTTAAAATTTTATGTTTTGTTTTTCTGAAGTTCTCATATTATAATTTATTGTAAAAACCTAGCAACTATTAATGAAATATTCATCTCTTATGTTAGTGGGTGATGATATAGCATATTAAGACGGCCCAATCCTTTAGTTTTAAACCGGTTTTAATCAAAAAATTTAGGCATTGAATAGGTACGCACCGATTTTATACAATGCATGAAAAATTTCTAATGAAACTACGATAAATTAAGAACATAAAAGTGTTTAGGAAATAAATATATTAGACTCATGATTGGAGTTACATAGGTTTATATAATAAAGAGATTTCTTAAACTAGAAAAATACAAATGTAAATATTCTTATATCATAACTACACAATATTGACAATAATATCTATGATCTTTTAGATTCGTCAAACACAATCTCAACTCGGTTTTGGTCGATCTCTCCATCTCCTAACAAACTAACAAGTTAAACGGATCTTTGATATGTGCCGCTCACAGAACTAGAGTACACGGATAGATATCGAATTTTTGTTCATAATTTCCAACTTTTCAAGAGAGGGAGAAAATGACATACAACAAACATATGAAACTGAAAAATAATTAATTGGGCCTTAATGGGCTATTTTGGTTTTGTCTTTGTAGACATATTTTGGCCCACCGAAACTTTTGCGCAAATTATTCAATAATATGGAACTTTGTCTTCTTCTCTTTTTTTGTTTCTCTTTTTGTCGGCCCAATACATTGAACTTGATAAAATGCTGATAAAATAAAATGTCATTTTAAAAAGTTTATCTAAAAATAAATTATTGTCTTAGTGATTTTATTGTTATGATTATTTTATATTTATAACTAATTATAGAAAGAGTACTTTTTACGAAAATGTATTTGAAAAATATGATTTTTAAAAATTATACTAAAGTATTTTGTAACAAAAACAATCCAATAGATTTATAAAGCTTTTTAAGGATTTAAATTTTTTGAATAATGAGAAAGTCTCATCGATATTTCATAAAACTCTTATCAAAAAAGTGTTATAAACAATCATTCCATTAAGCCACCCCACTATGATTTACGGCTGATAATAACATCTATATAGTCATCCCACTAATATTAGCCATCCACTAAGTATTAACCATCCCACTAATGCATTTTGTGTATATATATAGATGTTATTGTGTGTTGTAATATGTACAATTAAGAGGCAATAAGAGAAATTATTACTCTCTCTCTCTAATCTTCATCTCTTCCTATATATATCATCTTCTAACGCATCTTGCAATAAAACGATATTGTTATATTTTTAGATAGTTTTCAACACGTTATCAGCGCGAGTACGCTCTCTTACCGTTCAAATATTCCTATGTGAATAGTAACACCACCGCAACTCCGATGTGAATAGTAATTCCGGCGTGAATAGTAACTCCTGTGAATGTAAGATTTAATTTATGTTCAATTTATTTTTATATATTATTTTCGGGAAGAAGGGCGCTGCCTTCCTCGAACCGATCGTTATGAAAGTTATACTTTCACGATCATAATCATATAAAACTATGTCTTCTCAGATCATACGGCAGGCTATGCCTCCATAAATAAATGTCCTATGACATTATAATTTCGTCCAAAAGACAGAAATTTTACATTTATTATTATAGGAGTGTGGCTCGGCCGCCCCATTAATAATTTATTTGCAATAGCAATAATTACTTATCTCACTTTATTTATTGCACTTTATTTATTGTCAATATATATCGGACGGCTGAGCCGCCACATTTTATCTGCAAATTTAAATATGATTGATTAGATTACAATATTTTTGTTGATAATATTTGTTTATAATTATGGTTTTATATAAAGAGGCTCAACCATTTGTATATAAGCATTTTTTTTATCTGATTTTAAAAAATTTATCTGATTGAATATCAAAAATTTTCAGATCAATTTTTCTTCACTTCAACGGTCATATAACGGCTATAAAAATGGCTAGTGAACAGTATTTTTATTCTATAAATACATTCATTTAATCAAAACAAAAAATTTCATCTCTCTAAAAACTCTATCCGAAAAAAAAGAAGAGAATTTTGAAGTTTTGAAAAATGTTTCGGTTACTTTTAATCTTCGTTTTTGGAATCATTATTTCGTTTATCTACAATCTTTGCGCTGGAGAATTTACTCCGCAAGAATTTCGTATGAATATTAGTTTACTTGTTTGTACGTTATTTCTTTTTGTAATCGCTTGCATTATTAATGTAAGCGGTTCATTTTAAATATGTAATGATGTTATGTTTGCGTTTGTATTTCTTTTAATTCCGCATAAACAATTAATATAAATAAATAAGTTAAAAAAAAAAAAATTGGTTGTCCGGTCTGCAACTTGAGCCTGTTTAAACAATTAAATTTATTAAGGTTATAACACAATATCTTATTTAAATTTAAGATTAATAAAATTTTTAATTTATTTCAGTAATCATGTCAAATTTGGCGAAACTCGAGATTGCTGTCCTTGATATTTCTGGAAAAAACTACATGACATGGGCAGTAGCAGTAAAAAGGCATCTGAGAGGAAAATAACTCTTTGATACCATCGATGCGTTGAAAACGACATCCGATGAGAAAAAGGCACAAGCTATGATATTTTTGTGTCATCACATTCATGATGGTCTGAAAAACCAATACATCACAAAAGAAGATCCTGCAGATCTTTAGAAATCGCTCGGAGATAGGTTTGATCACCAAATATACGTGATCTTACCAAAAGCCAAACATGAATGGCTTAATCTCCGATTTCAGGATTACAAAAGTGTGGGAGAATACAATTCCGCTTTGTTCGGAATTACTTCCAGGACGGTGTTATGTGGAGAAACAGTGAACGATTATGATATGATCGAAAAAAACACTCCAAACATTTCATCCAGGAAATGTGATCCTGCAGCAACAATATCGAGCAAAAGGATACACTTTTTACTCAGAGTTGATGCAAACTCTTCTTGTTGCTGAACAAAATAATGAGCTTGTGATGTTGAACCATCAGACTCGTCCAACTGGATCAACTTCATTCCCAGAAGCGAATGTTGTTACATCAAGTCATAATAATTGGCAACAACATGGACCCGGTAGAGGCCGTGGCCGTAGTCATGGTCATTATCAAGGACGAGGACGTGGACGTGGACGTGGCCGAAGCCAAGGAAGAGAATTTTATTCCAATAATTTCAAAACCGGAAGAATTAATAAAAATTCTCAAGAAAATAAAGTTGGTAAAACAGTAAACAAGCATTATGAAAATGCTTGCTACAGATGTGGCATGAAAGGACATTGGTCCAATACATGTCGTACACCAAGGCATTTGGCCGATCTGTATCAAAAATCCAAAAAGGAAAAGAAAAGGAAGGTGAAACCAACTTCATTTCTGATGAATCCGGACCCTCTTTCGATGGCATTGATAATGATGCACATCTCGATATTTCGGATTTCCTCATTGATCCTGAGGATATCAACGTCCAACAAGTTGACTAAAATAATGTTTTGTTTGTGTATATGTATTTTTTTACAAGTGTGTTGTAAAATAAGTTATTAATGTATTTTTTATGAATAAATTAAATCCAGAATATGTCAACATCTGAGATTCGGGATGGAGATTTATGCCTAGCTAGCGGACAGTGCTACAACACACACAATACTTAAAGATAAAAAGTTTTTCTCCTCTCTAAATTTAAAAAATTCCGCAGGAAACGTGCATACTATATATGGGAATGCACCGATTATTAAGGGCTCTGGAATCGCTTGTTTTTCAATGCCAAGGGGAAATAAATTTGAAATAAATGATGCATTATATTCCCCTAAATCCTAGAGAAACTTGATAAGTTTCAAAGATATCCGCAGAAATGGATATCATATTGAAACCATGAATAAGAATGACATTGAATATCTTTGCATTACATCACTAATTTCGGAAAAGAAAATTATATTAGAGGAACTACCAGCATTATCCTCCGGATTATATTTCACAAAGATTCATATAATTGAATCATATGTTACAGTAAACCCGAAGTTTTCTAATACATTTAAAGTATGGCATGAAAGACTTGGCCACCCTGGTTCAATCATGATGAGAAAAATTGTGCAAAATTTGAATGGCCACCCGTTGAAAAACCAGAAATTTTTTCAATCGGAAGAGTTTTCATGTAATGCATGTTCTCAAGAAAAACTCATAATTCGGCCATCACAAACTAAAATTGGGAATGAATCTCCAGTATTCTTAGAAATAATACATGGTGATATATGTGGACATATCCACCCACAATGCGGGCTATTTCGATATTTTATGGTATTGATTGACGCATCCAGTAGATGGTCACATGTGTGTCTGTTGACAACACGAAATACAGTTTTCGCAAAATTCATTGCCCAAATAATCAGATTAAAAGCACAATTCCCTGACTACAACATAAAGAAAGTTAGGCTTGATAACGCTAGTGAATTCACTTCAAAAGCATTTAATAACTATTGTATGTCAATGGGAATCGATGTTGAGCATCCCGTCCCCATGTACATACACAAAATGGCATGGCTGAATCTTTGATTAAACGTCTACAACTTATTGCTAGGCCATTGATATTGAGAACAAAGCTCCCAATTTCTATATGGGGTCATGCTATCTTGTATGCTGCGTCATTAGTCCAGATAAGACCAAGCGGATATAATAAACATTCCCCTTTACAATTAACATCTGGTCAGGAACCAAATATATTCCATCTCCGTGTGTATGGTTGTGCGGTTTTTGTTCCTATAGCCCCACCGCAAAGAACAAAAATAGGGCCACAAAGGAGATTGGGCATATACGTTGGTTATACATCACCAAGTATAATTCGATACCTTGAACCAAAAACTGGTGATATGTTTACGGCTCATTTTGCCAATTGCCATTTTAATGAAGATGAATTTCCAGCATTAGGGGGAAGAATTAAAGAAATTCCAAAAGATGTTACATGGTGTACACCGTCTTTGTTGCACCTAGATCCCCCATACAAATCAACGCGAACTCGAAGTTCAGAAAATCGTAAACTTACAAAATATGGCAAATCAGTTACCAGATGCGTTCACTAATACAAAAAGGGTAACAAAATCATATATCCCTGCTGCAAATGCTCCATCAAGAATTAATGTTCTTGAATAACAAATTGATGGAAATATAGCAAATGAACCCAAAGTTCAGTTGAAAAGAGGGAGGCCAATTGGTTCTAAAAACAAAAATCCCCGAAAGAAAAATAAATTGGGAGAACAAAATGAAAAAGTTTCCGAAGAACCATATAAAGAAAAATGTCCTGATGACATACATGAAAATGTTCAAATAAAACCACATGAAGAGATTCATCTAGAAGACGAACATGATACAGAAAAATATGAGATTTCTATTAACTATACTTAAGACGGAAAAATATGGGATATAAATGAAAAAGAAGATAATGATAGAATTTTCTCATTCTCTGTATCCAAAGACATTGATTATGAAAGTGATAATCGAGACCCAAGATCCATATCAGAGTGCCAGAAATGGCCTGATTGGGAAAATGGCAAATAGCCATGAAAACTGAATTATTCTCCCTTAATAAAAGAAATATTTTTGGATCTATTATCACTACACCCAAAGATGTCAAACCGATTGGATACAAATGGGTTTTGTGAGAAAAAGAAATGAGAAAAATGAAATCACAAGATATAAAGCTCAACTTGTGGCACAAAGATTTTCTCAAAGACCGGGAATTGATTATGAAGAAACATATTCCCCGGTTATGGATATAATTTCCTTCAGATTTTTAATGAGTCTTGCGGTATCCAAAAATCTAGAAATGTACCTTATGGATGTAGTGACAGCATATCTATATAGATCACTTAATAATGATATATATATATATATATGAAGATTCCAGAAGGATTAAAAATGCCTGCAGCATTAAACTCAAAATCTAGAAAAATGTGTACGATCAAATTACAGCGATCACTTTATGGATTAAAAAAATCCAGACGTATGTGGTATAACCGCTTAAGTGAATTTTTGCTAAAGAAAGGATATGTGAATAATGCAATTTGCCCATGCATTTTTATCCCATTGGATTTTTCCATAATTAGGTTTTTAACGAGGCAGTACGTAAAACGATATATTAATGGATAATTAAGGGGGAGTGTTATAAATAATTATTCCATTAAGCCACCCCACTATAATTTACGACTGATAATAACATATATATAGTCATCCCACTAATATTAGCCATCCACTAAGTATTAGCTATCCCACTCATGCATTTTATGTATATATATAGATGTTATTGTGTGCTGTAATATGTATAATTAAGAGGCAATAAGAGAAATTATTACTCTCTTTCTAATTTTCATCTCTTCCTATATATATTTTTTTTACTCTATATTATCTAACGCAATCTTGCAATACAAACTGTTATTATATTGTTAGATAGTTTAAAAAAAAACTTTTATTTTCTCTATTTTGTAAAAACCCTTTCATTTCTCCATAAAAAGCTGATTACTTCTAGAACCCTCTCGAATTGGGGCTTTTCGATTTTCCCAATCAAATTGAAAAACTTTCATCTCAAAATCGAATTTTGGAATATCCCATTCCATCATTTCCCTCTCCTTCTTTGTCTCAAACCTAACAAGTAGAGCAAAAAACCCTAGATCGAAAGAAACCCTCCATGGCGATTATTTCCGAGGTTGAAGAAGAAAGCAGCAGCAGCCGACCCCCGGTGCTGCCGTTCAGGGCGACATTCGATTCTTCAAACCCATTAGGGTTTTTGGAGAAAGTTTTTGACTTTCTTGGACAACAGAGTGATTTTCTGAAGAAACCTTTTGTGGAGGAAGAGATCGCCGTCGTGGTTAGGGCGGCTAAGGAGAAGTTGAGGAAGGCTGAGGAGAAAGCTGAGAAAGAGAGTGTGAAGCCTGGGGAGAAGAAAGTGGAGAAGGAGAGTGTGAAGCCTGTGGAGAAGAAGGTGGAGAAGGAGAGTGTGAAGCCGACTGTGGCTGCTTCAAGTGCAGAGGCTATGGAAGTGGAGAAGCCTAAGGAGGAGGAGAAGAAGGAAGCTGGTCCTATTGGTAAATATCTAATCTTTTTCTTTTAACCTGAAATTGATGATATGGAATATTGAATCTTGGCATGTCACTGATCCTGTATGTGTTCCTAAGATTGGAACTTTGATTGACATTGATGAATAAACTGGGAATTCAGACCTTGATCATATGTTATATCCTTGGTTTAACTTGGTTTAAAGAAGTATGATATTGGAGAGGAGTTTTAAGACTTTGAATCAGTGAACTGTTTTATTTGATACTTGTTCTTCGAGATGTGAAGTATCAGTTAAGTTGTGTTAGTGTTTACCTTATACCAATTTCAACATCAATCTTGTTTGATTAGAGTGCTAGATCTCGATGTCTCTCGAGTGAAAGCAAAAGAAATATGATATTGATGGTGTTCTCTTGTTTATTCGAGTTAACTTTTGTGTATGTTTTTTGGCAGTTCCTAACAAAGGTAATGGAACTGATCTTGAGAACTACTCATGGGTCCAGACTCTACAGGAGGTTACAGTTAACATTCCAGTGCCTAGTGGCACTAAAGCACGCTCTGTTGTATGTGAGATTAAGAAGAACCGTCTCAAGGTTGGTCTCAAAGGCCAGGATCCAATCATCGATGTAAGTTCCGCTGCTATTTTTTATCATGAATTGTTCTAATACCATCCTAATCCCCTTTCATTAATCTTGCTAAATTTGCAAACTTGCAATAATTATAGGGAGAGTTCTACCGATCTGTGAAGCCTGATGACTGTTACTGGAATATCGGTATATGCCTAGTTCCCGAGTGAACAATGATCAAATAAATTGAACTTCACTGTTTGTTGGTAAACAAGAGTGTTTATTGTTATATAATTCTCAAAATGATAACTTTTGCAGAGGATCAAAAGATGATTTCGATTCTCTTGACTAAGCATGATCAAATGGAGTGGTGGAAATGCTGTGTGAAAGGTGAGCCTGAGATAGATACTCAGAAAGTTGAACCAGAGAGCAGCAAATTAGCTGACCTTGACCCAGAAACTCGCTCTACTGTTGAAAAAATGATGGTACTTTGCTTCTTAAATTCATTTCTTTCTCCATTCAAGTTTTCGCGAGAATCATCGGTTATTCTTGTTTATTTCCTCTGTGACACTGAGTGTTATTATATGTACTTTCTATACTTAGTTTGATCAAAGGCAAAAGCAGATGGGTCTTCCAACAAGCGACGAGCTACAGAAGCAAGATATTCTCAAGAAATTCATGTCAGATGTAAGCAATACATCTTCCTACAACATCTCTTATCTTCGATTCACATTGCGTTGTTTTTTCTTATATTGATCGGCTTTCTTCTTCTTTCGTTCTTTTCACGCAGCATCCAGAGATGGACTTCTCAAACGCAAAGATAAACTGATGCTCGTGTTGTCTGATCTCTCTGCCAAAAAAAGAGCAGTTTTGCATCTTCATCAACTTTTTTTTTTTTTCGTTGCATCTTTTAAAAACTTTGTTCCTTTTGGCTGCTTCTGTGTTGTCTACTTGAAGGCGTAGTTTAATCTCTAAATACATATTCGGTTTACTTCCCCTAAAAATCCGGTTTTATCTAGTACCTATGAGTCATTGAGTCATCACTTAAACCGGACAAAATTTGGTATCATTGTACTTGTCCTTGTGAATGGTCTTTATCACGCGACCGTGTAGGTGACACGTAGGGTCTTCAATACGTAATGAATCAGCCGTTTTCGGCAAAAAGATAAACCGGGACCACGAGACACCTTTGTGGTCCAGCCCGGTTATGTTGGGAATGTGGTTGGTCTACGTTGTTGAAGTTGCTCTACAACCTTCTTTCTTCAACTTCACATAAGGAATAACAAAACCCATCAATCTTACTTAGAGCATCTCCAACAAGTCTTCAAAACTTCAAATTTGAGGGTTTTTCTTACTCTAACATATCCTTAAAACCTCATTTTTTGAGGTTTCACTATTCAAACTTCAAATTTGAGGTTTGTCTTTTTTTACTTGCTTTTCAGTCCCTATAATTTATAAATCTCACAAATAATTCTATTAACTTTAATTATTTCAAGTATTTCATTATAAATTTAATTACCAAATATAAAATCATATAAATACAATAAATAAAAAAAGAAAACTTATTAATAAAAAATAAAGAGGCTCATTTATCATTTCAAAATGCTTTGGTTAATCATATTTGGGAGCATTATGGAAATAATTTTGTTGAGTAATTTGATATTTAAATATAATTTTATGTAATTTTGTTATTATTTATATGTAATTTTATATTTTTATGTATGGTTTTATTTATAATTAATTATTGTATGTAATTTTTATGTATGTTTTATATTTATTTAAGAAAGTTTTATCAGCATAACTAATTTTTGTTAATAGTAGGAACTAAAATGCAAAATACAAAAAATTTAATAAGATATTTGAAGTTTCATTGTTGGAGTATAACACCCTCAAAACCTCATTTTAAAGATCAACGCCCCTCAAAATAAGGTTTCTTGTTGGAGATGCTCTTACGTAAATGCAAACCCAAAGTCCCACTTTTGCGCAAATGCATTAACTTTGAAACCAAACGATTCTCTCTTCACTGTTGATATGACATGTGCTCAATTTTGTTGTGGTAAGGCCAGGGCCGGCTCTGAGATTTGGAAAGCTATAAACGAAGAAGCAAAAAAAGAGGCCGCTTTTGACATTTTCATAGTAAAAAAATAATTGAGATTTGAGGATGGAAAAAAATTGAGACACTCAGATGTTGCCAAGATGATTTGAGGAAGAAAGGGAACGTCACGTTAAAAAATTGAATTTAGGTTAGGAAGGAAAGGGAAGTCTATAGTTACCAATAGGATAAAGAAGATTTATGAAATATGAAGGCCGGAAAAATTCTTATACTCTAAGCTGTCGCAAGCATGGGTTGAGCCGCTTGGGCTCAGAGCCGGCTCTGGGTAAAGATATGAATGGTGCGGTTAGGCTAGCGGTTGGAGGGGGACAACGTAGTGACCACCTTTTTCGCAAAATAAAAAAAAAAAAGAAAAAAAAAAGTATTGTGAGCAACCCAATCAGTAAATTACATTTTGTAAACGCACACTAAAGAATATAGAAGTTATTTTGGTTTCACTTTATTTCATTCTTTAGAAGAAACTGAACAGTAAAATTCCAATATATTCAGTTTGGAACAAGATTGGTTTTGGAAGAGTTAGTTGAAATTTGGTAGTTTGTGGTACCATCATCGTTAGTCATCGCTCAGTTTTGTGTCATTGCTTATGTTTCATATATTTTAGTTATTCTCTACTATGTTTACTTTGTCTATTAGGATTTGAATCCTCCTAAAAACATTTAAATAAAAAAATAAGTGCATCCAGAGAATTTATGGTAGTTCTCCTTTGTTTGTTATTTTTTTTTTTCAATAAACTGCAGGAGTTTCGGACCAACCATAATCTTTTTTGGTATCCAAAACTAACTTTTAATTTATTCTAATTTAAAAAATTATCTCTGTTTCACTGGAGATTTGAATCCGGACACATGAGAATTGTCCTTGTTTATTTTCGTTTCACTATAATCAAAGAATTCGGGAGTTACATTTTTTTCACATTTTTGCTCTACATCAAACAAAACAACAACATACAAATAAATAAGGAGAAAACTCTAGACCAAGCGAATAAACAATTAAAATACCCCAAGTAACTTTAAATCGCATCTTTATTTATAAATTTCTTCGTCGGTCTTATTCCATTTTTCGGGTCTTTACATTGTGTTCAAACAATTACACTCCAAAATTCTACATGTTTGTTTTGTACTTTTGTTTCGTTGCAACCATTCATAAGTTTAACCATAGATAGAATTTTTCTAGTGGTAACAGGAGAGACATTTCAGATCATTTTAGTGTAAGCAGGATCATATTGGCTATATATGGTCTTGTCGATATTCATCAATTATTTGAAAGAGACAAACGTAGTAAACACCAAATGAGTCTTATTATAAGCCAATGTTAGTTAGATCCATCAATCTAAATCTCCTTTCAAAATTATGTTGCAGATATAACCAAATATATGAATATAGACAGATTCGACTTGCCATGTGAATTGTAGTAGTAGTCACCCATATTGATGATGACATTAATGTAAAATGAGACCAATGAACTCAAACATGTTCTACTGATATAATAGGTTGGTTACAATATCTTTAATCACATCATAGATTTTTTTTGTTTTTTTTTTTTTTTTTT